>RJWJ010017926.1:0-32316 GCA_004363605.1 Indri indri
CATGATTATCAGAGAAATATGAGGTGAATGTATGAAATAAAATATGTTCAAGGGCAATTAAAAATCTTTGTGCCAGGGAAAGGAAATTCCCAATTTTTCATTATACAAGCAACATCTACCACCACTATTAAAAAATAATAATTATACTGTGGACTTACTACATACAATAACTGCACATTCTAGCACTTTATACATATTAACTCTTATTTCTACTGAAGCAACTTCCCAGCAAATGCTGGACCTGAACCTGGTAAGAAAACTACTGAATCACTCCATCGAAGAAAGGTGGGAGACAGAAATAAAGCAAGGAAACACTAGCCAAATTTTCATTCTTGTAAACTCTCATTAGTAGAGCTGACACAATAGAAAGATGTTGAAGAAAAGCCAACTTACAGACCATTTCAAGGACTCTTCCTATCACGTCCTCAAGGTAACAAATGAAGAATGCAGCAGAGCCAGAAAGATCAACTGAAGTAATCATACACATCAATTCGCCTTCATTCAACATATGTGATATCTTTAATTTCAGTTTTTCAATAATTTCTTAAAATGTGTTTTTGTCTTATAAAATTCTAAAATAGCAGTGCTCTTACTTTCATCAGCGTTGTAATTATTATCTCATTTGTGAACACACTGAAAACAAGTCTTAATCAGAATTTCCCTCAGAAATAAAAGGAAGTGTTAATGGTAAAAAAATCTTTTGAGTTAACACTCTGGCTTAAAAGAATAAAGGAGAAAGAAAAAAAATACATGATAATCTCAATGGTTTTAGAATAAATACATCCATAATGATAAAATACATCCATTAATTTTGAATCAACTCAGAAAACTAGCAGTAGAAGACTCCCTTCACCAGATAAAGACTCTCTATCAAAATGTATTATAAAATATATTTTTCTTTAATGTCGAGGAAAAGAAAATATACTTACTACCACTGCTTCTAATTAACATTATCTTGGAAGTCCCATAATAATAAGAAATTAGAGATAGAGGTAGAAATATAAATAGCAATGAAGAGAGAGAGGGAGAAAGAAGAAATGAAGAAAGAAAAGTGTGTAAGTATGAGTTAGAAAGAAAAATGCTGAAAAAAAAAACCAATGAGAGTCTTAAAACTAATAACAATACAACAATTTTATCAAAGATAAGATTGATATTCAAGTATCATTCTTATAAACAAGTATCAAAAGTCAGAAAATAAAATTCTGAATCAAAAAAAACTTTTACAATTGTAATGGTAACAATGAAATAGAAACTGAAATGCCTACCGATTCATCTACCAATTGAGATAGGGGTGTTTAAAAAAGAAAATTCTAAAGCTTTTAAGAATATAAAATTTATCCTAAAAATCCTAGACAAAGCATTTTCATGGATGATCAGTGTCATAAAACATTTATTTTTTCTAAATTAACTCCCATGATGAAGTCCCAACTAATATAACAGAATTTACACGTGACTTAATATTTTATGCTGAAATTTGATATGATATATCAATGAACCAAGATAGCAATGAACATTTTGAAAAAGGATATGAAATAATTCTAGTAAGCTGTAGTTTGGACACCTTATTATTTCAGATCCCTGTCTTAGCATTTGCTGTTGCTTCCCAGAACTCTTTTTTCATGAACATATCTTCTAACCTTAAATCCTTCCAAACTGTCTTTGGGTCCACCCTGTATCAGTAGTTTTTTATCTTGTTTATGCCATGGACCTTTATCAAAATGAGGAGTATGGAATGCTTCTCAAAATAATTAATTTGAATATATAAAATATATATAAAATAAACAAGTAAATCAATTCTATTAAAATAGAAAAATATTGCTTATATCATGTGTAGGGACTAAGAGATAGAAAGCAGGTAGGTGAGCTCAGTCTACTACCCTAATTAACATTAATCTCCTTAAGTTTTTTTTTAAATATATCTAACTGATACTGTATTGATGAACATGAAGACAATGAAGAAAAACTCTGAAAATTAATTTTTCTTAAACTAAAAATTAGGCATGAAATAGTGTTTATAAAATAATTAAATTTTTGAAGAGTTAAAAATATTTTATTTAAAACGTACTTCATTTATCACAGAAACTATACTTGGAAGTTTATAGATAATAGAAAGAAAGGCTTAAGCTGTATAAGTCACATATGTCGAAAGACTAGTATAAATAATGACTTCCCCATCAAACCCAATAAACATGAACCCTTTGAGGAGATAAGTTGTTTTATCTCTAACTCCCATAGCCTATAACACTTAGTTCTCAGATGGTGCTAATGTTTGTTGAGTTTATGAATCAATAAGTCAAAACACAAATAAATTGCCTCATAAAATATTGTTGCTTAAAAATCTCTTTAAATACAGCTATTCCTAGAAATTGTGAGTATAGTTTTAATTGACACTTAAATATTTTGAATGGCTTTTTGTATGTGTTAGTTATCATAAGATGAGAATATACTACCTTTCTATATACTTGGCTTAGCAACAATGATGAAACTATGAGAAAAGCTTATGGTAATTTCCTCAGAAATTTAAATTTGCCACTGTGAAATTAAGCATATAGGAATCCTTAACTATTCAAAGCTGTTATTACCTTGAGACATAATCTTTACAGTTCTTGGAACTTGCCTTTTTTTTCCTTGTATTTTTTCATAGGAGAAGAAAACATATTTGACTATAACTCATGATCTGCATTCTTTTTTAAATGTATATAATGATGAGGAATTTTTTAGTCTAAGAATATTCTAAAGTTTTAAAATGTGCTTTCATAATTATGCCCTGTTAAATCATACAGTCATAATTTTATCAGAAATATCTATTTTTATTATAATTATTTATTGGAACAGAGCTCTATTTTTGGAAATAGGATACCAAACACTTCTTGATTATAAGAAACTACATTTTTGATGATCTAGAAGTACCAGGGAAAATACTGTATTTTGTGTATTTTTCCTGACTGAACAGAGTTATAGAAAAGGGAATAAGAAAGAGAGGGAAAAAAAAAAAAAAAGGAAAATCAAATTCTTTTTGTCAGGAGAGTTTTCTCAATGATCAAAATTTCTTAATAGAAATAACAAAGCAGGTCAGCCGCGGTGGCTCACGCCTGTAATCCTAGCACTCTGGGAGGCCGAGGCGGGCAGATCGTTTGAGCTCAGGAGTTCGAGACCAGTCTGAGCAAGAGCGAGACCCCGTCTCTACTAAAAATAGAAAGAAATTAATCGGACAACTAAAAATATATAGAAAAAATTATCCGGGCATGGTGGCACATGTCTGTAGTCCCAGCTACTCGGGAGGCTGAGGCAGAAGGATTGCTTGAGCCCAGGAGTTTGAGGTTGCTGTGAGCTAGGCCGACGCCACGGCACTCTAGCCCGGGCAACACAGTGAGACTCTGTCTCAAAAAATAAATAAATAAATAAATAACAAAGCATAAAAAAGAATACAAAGTTTATGTTTTGGTCCTAGTCTCATACTCACTGGAAAATAAACTGTAATTAAATTTCTCACACCCATGACCAGCTAAAATAATTCTTGAGTGTCCCTTACTGTGTATGTTAGATTATATAGAATGATCACACATAGAACTACTTACTGCATTCTACTTGGTCAATTTTACTACTGCTTGAAGAAGATTAAAACAAAAAAATAAAACAAAGCAAAACAAAAGGGTTAAGTTCCTCTATATCCCAATTTCTCTCACAATATGGCTAAAATGTCAAGATATAATTGGAATTCCATTTTCTGGTTTAATCATGCACGGCTTTACTGAAAATACTTAGATGATCAGATACTTTCTTAGGTCACTTCAGCTCTTTATGTTTTGTGTATTCTTGAGAGTGAAAACCAGTAGATAATTTTAAAAGGACTTCCAGCATCCATTAATTGTGTTAAATTCTACACACACACACAAAAAAAATGATAATTGATAGAGGCTACTGAGCTGATAATTACAAGTTCCCCATTAAATATAAAAAAAAGGAAACTAATTTCAAGAAAATGCTACAATTGGGAACTAACATAATAAAAGTGAATCCCTCTTCCCCCAGTAAATCTATAAAAAGCAAAGTAAATAGAGTCCAAACACAACTAAAGCATGAAAGTTAGAGACATTCTTTTTAATTCACTAAACAAAAGGACTTAGAGTTTGTTTGAATAAATATGCTTGCTCAACATCTCAGGATGTCTCAGTCTATTAAAGGCTTTGCTTATTGCAAATTGGAGGTTGGTAGTTTAAAACAGTAATTGTGTATTCTGCTTTATTTTTTCTTATAATAGCATGACTTTGATGGCAATTTCCACACAGAGTAATTTTACTGAAAAAGACAATACATGCATAAACAGAAAGTTTTCATTACATTTTTCTTGCAGATAAACATAAGAGAGCAGAAAAAAACAGAGTATCATGTTAAAAGAAAAAATATGATAATCAAGGGAAAACAGAGTTTGATGCAAACTGAAGCAAGATACCAGATAGGGGGAAAAAAAAACAAAACAGTAAATTATTCAGGGAAAAGAGGCAAAAAGATGTGATTTTTTTTTTTTAAAGAATAGAATGTAAATGAGAAATGAAGAAGAAATGAGAAATATAAGACAAAAGTCAAATCAAATAAAAGTTTTACATGTGGCAACATAAGAGCATTGCCAATAATGTGGTCCCTGGATTCATTATGGTAAGTTTTAAATTTTGGCTTCATTTGTGCCTAAGTTTCCTAATGTATAAAATGGTTACAACAGAGATAGTATGAAGATAAAATTCAATAATTTTTCCAAAATGCTTACAATAGAATATAATTTACAACAACCATTAAATAAGTAATATTTATCATTAGTAGTATTATATTTACATATTACATATGTAAATGTATGTAACACATTACAAAATGTTTCCAACATTTTAGCTCATTCGAACTTCAAGACAACTCTAAAAATAATAAGGGCAGATATCAACATCTTCATATTGCTCATTAGCAGAATGAAGCTCAGAAAGTTACTCATCATATACAAGTTCACAACGCAACTACATGGCAGAACTGGAATTTCAACTCAGGTCACTGACTTCCTAGTCTAGTATTTTATTTTTGTTCTTATGAAATTACTAAAGTTAAAACATATATCTGTATAGCAGATACTCTTTGGTGGGTAGAAAATACCCAATTACCATTTGCCTAAAACAAAACTGAAAAACACTGACGCACCTTGCTCTTTTAAATCCTAGTTGAGACACATCATAATTTATTTATTTATTTATATGCTTATTTGACACTTATTTATTGAGAATCTCTCTCTCTATATATATTATACACATGCTTTAGGCACTTGGGATACATTAGTGAATAAAAAAACCATGATTTTTATGGAATTTATAACTTAGGTGGAGGATACAATGCCAATCAACACTATAATGAGTAATTGATGTAGTGTGTTAGAAGGTGAGAATTGCTATGGCTAGATCAGGGAAAGAATATAGAGTGTACTTGCAATTGTAATAGTTTTTAATGGATATTACGATTTAAAATGACAAAGTTTATTCTCTTTTCTTTTTCAGGAAACTAAGCCTCAGAACATATTTAAAATATTAAGGGATTTCACACTGTTTATCAGCATCAAACATTTTAAAATAATTATTTAAATACTATTCATAAGTTATTTAAGGCATAAAGATAAAAGAATGATATAACTATGTCATAAACACACGTCTATGGCTATACATACATACATCTCTAGTAGAGATATAGATAAATACGCCAGATAAAGGAACAACTTTCTTTATGATATAAGAGCTCTTACGAATAATAATATGGACAAAGAAAACAGGCAAAATTTGTCCACAGTATAGGAAATAGCCAAGGCTGTAGTAAAAAAACAAAACAAAACAAACAAACAAAAACCTCTCACTAATTAAAAATAAAATAGAATGAATCAAAAGATCCCATGTAACCCATAAATGTATTTAAATATTATGTACCCATAATAATTAAAATTTAAAAAATAGAATGAATTACATGAAGGTTTCAGTTACAATCTCACCTCAAAGATTGGCATAAATTAAGAAGGTTGATGATAACTAAAGCTTATAAGAATGTAGAGAAAACAGTGTCTACATTTGAAGACCAAGATGATCTTTCTAAAAAATGATTTGGCTATAGTTACAAAGAGTGAAAAGCACAGACATATTGACCAAGCAGGGCTATTTCTCAGAATTAAACCAGAGAAAAAAATCATACAGGTGTGAAAAGATATATGTATATTGCAGGTAGAATTCTCAGATGGCCCACAAGATTCCTGATCCCTGGCATTTACATCCTCTTCTAGTTAGTCAATGAAACACCAATCTGGGCACTGCGGTGAAGGGACTTTGCTGAGGTAATTAACGTTACAATTTAGATGACCTTAAGGTAGGCAGATTATCTAGGTGGATTTGACTTATTCACATGAGCCATTTAAAAGCAGAGAAATTGATCTGGATAATGCCAGAAAAGGAAATTAGAGAGATGTACTCTGGCTGGCGTGAAAGAAAGCAAATGTTCATTCTGTGAGATGCCTATATTAAGAACCGCAGGTGTACCCTAGGAGTGAGGGGTCCCCAGACAGCTAACAGATAAATGAGGATTTTGCCCTACAACCTGAAAGGAATGAACTCTGCCAACAATCAGTAACCTTGAAAGAGAATCCCAAGCTTCAGATGAGAACACAACCTGGCCAACATGACATTGATTTCGGCCTGGTGAGACCCTGAGCAAAGAATCCAATCATAAAGTGGATTCTGACCTACAGAACAAATGTGTGCTGTTTTAAGCCACTAAGTTTATAAACATTTGTTATGCAGCAATAGAAAATTGATGCAATGTTTAAGAATAATTACTTCTTTATTATTTGGTAATAAAAATTTGGGGAAAAAAATCTTCCACTGATTAATAAGTGAAGGAAGTTAGGAGTAAAAGGGAGTTTCCAATTTTCATTATATAATAATAACAATATTAAATAAGTTAATACCATAATGAAATAAATTTGAAGTATCTTCCTATTTCAGTTATTTCAACTTCACCCATTGGTGAGGTGTTAAGTCCCACCATGGGTTTTGGAGCTGGCTGAATACATGACACCTGACATTGAACAAATGACTCTGATAGCAGTTTATTAGTCACCTAAACTTATAAGAATTCTATACATTATTGCAGAGCCAAGAGTGCTTGCACCTAGGAGCAGTTAGTATAGCAACTTAAATTCAGACTTTCCACCGTACTTCCAAAATTTATTTCCTAAGTCAGGTGCCAGTGCTAAAAGGTGCATGTACTTTCACATGCATGCAAAAGTACACTTTTGCATGTACTTTCTTGGACAACTAATTTTTTGAAAAGAGAAACATTCTATGTTTTATGGCTTTTTTTAGCCAAAAAAATGACATTAAAAACAAATTACCACATTGTTATCATCATAATTTTATAAAATACATTTGAAACTTTCTCCAAAGAAGGAAGGAGAAAACACTAAACTCACTATATTTTCTTATAGCATCTCAATTCAGTGAAAACCACTGAAAGTTTGTATGTTGGTGTTTATTAACCTTTTACATAAAGAGTGACTCATGATGGACAGTTATTTCTTAAAATCAGGAATGTAAAATTTTCATGTTTCTTGTTATTTCTACTTGTTTCAATGTTTGAATTTTGGCTGGGCATGGTGGCTCACGCCTGTAATCCTAGCTTTTTGGGAGGCCGAGGCAGGAGTATAGCTGCAGCTCAGGGGTTCCACAGGAGCCTGAGCACAGTGAGACCCTATCTGTCTACCCAACAAACAAGAAATACAAAAAGACAAAAAAAATCCCACAATGTTTGTTTTGTTCTTCTAAGTCAATTTTCTTGGCATTAGAAAAGGTGACTTAGTACACCTCTTAGCTATTATTTTTTTAAATACAGCTAGTATTTTTTTTTTGTTTAAAGATGTAAAATTCAAATTACAACAAGAATTGTACTGATATCTTATGTATGTATAATCTAGTGAATTTTGCAGTTTTCCACAATATCATTTTCTCTGAGATAAAGTTTATGTTTTTCTTTCTTCCCAAGAGCATCTGCTCTGTCAATGGTCCTATAGGTAAACTTTCTCCTTTAATGATGCCATAAAACAATCCTAAAACAACAGGAAACATTTATGCACCATATTCTACTTATAAGCTACTATTCTATGTACTGCAGGTATTTTTAACTCATTTTACAGTTAAAAATATGCAAATATGCACATATGTCAATATGTATATAAATATATAACTTTGCTTATTTGGAAGCATAGTCTATCCATATGTACAGATCTAGAGAAAAATCCTACATCAACCACTCATCCATTCATTCATTCATGAAAAATTTCAACAAAATTTTAGTCACCAACTACTTTCAAAGCAGAATGCTGAGTGTTGGAAATCTACCAATAAGTTGATTCAAAATGTCCCTCTCCTCAGGAATATTATAGTCTGATAAGAAAAACTAAAGTAAAAGACTAAGGTACAACATGATGTACGTGACTTTAAGGTTTCTATGGGATCCTACAGGAAGGCCCGTCTTTGGTTTGTAGGCAGGCTCATCACTATAGTCAAGGAATAAAGTTATCCAGGTATAATTTGAATGCAAAATACCTTGTGCATATATTAGGTATCTACATATTAAATAATTTATACATAGCCAGCACCAGGAATGTACTGAAATATGAGGGGAATGCGGGGCTTGAATTTTTGCTGGTAGATAAAGCTCCCCTTTCTGCAAGACCTAAAGTTTTGAAATTGTACAAAAGGAAACACTGCAGAAAATGGTTGCTGAGTTCCCTTGCGTGCAAAATGGGGGAAAAAGGTAAAAGGTTTCTTGAATAATTTAAAATCAAAAAACTTCTGAATTTAGTTATTTTGGAAGCTTGAGGTGGAACAGCGCTTTTTTTTTTTTTTTTTTCTTCCCTTGGTAGTGAGAGAAAGATGAGCAGTTTTAGAAAGGCTCTCAATATTATCCAAGGATTTTGTACTATAAATCTCTCACGTAAGGATGTCTTGGTACCTGCTCCTATCCATCAAATGCTCTGTGAATACACAATCCCTTCCAACCTCTGGTCCTAAATCTAAAACCATTTGCTTGCTGACCCCCAAAATTTCAACCATCACAACCACTGAGCTATCTGGCATTCAGAATCTATTGTGAAGGCTTCTTTTATTTCAGTGACACATTCACTTACTCAATGAAATCAGTTTTTTGTAGAAATACTATACATGGCATCCTGGTAGCTATTATAAATCCACCACCAGATTCATTTTTTCACTATTGCTTATTATAATGTTTTAATAATCAATGCTTGATTAATGAAAGTTGGAAAACATCTCGAACACATACTGAGAACTTGAATAAAATTTTTAAAAGATCAGGAAAATATTACTTGTTTCAAATTCTTAGAGAAAGCTAAAACTGCTTTAGGGGAAAAAGAGACTGATCTACTTCAATAAACATTTTTTGAAGAATAAATTCTATGTTCTAGATTCTATATTAAAGTGTTATATATAGATATTTACATAGAAATAGAAATTCTCTTTAGATGCTATAAAACTTGGATTAGCGGGAATATATCTATCTATTCATCCAATATAGCGTAATAGTAGAAAATGAACATTTATGAAATGTCTGCTATTTGTCAAGTATTTACAGATTCTTTCACAAAGAATAACCCATAAACCATCACAAAAATCATGCAAGTTAAGAAAAACATTTTGGAATCACAGCCAATGCTAAGTGCTCTAGCTTTGTGTCTTTGAGCAAGCCAACCTCTGACACTCAGTTTCCTCATAATAAACATAATAATCATATTTATGTCATAGAGTTATTGATGGGATTAAAGAAATACCTATAAAACTTATCAGAGTTCTGGGAATCTAATAAATCATCAATGAGTCTAACTATCATTAGGAATCATTTTAATAATTATTTTTTATGTTGGGAAAATTTTCTATAAAACATTCCATCTAGTCATTGAAAATCAATAGTGATTTTTCATGGAAAATTCATCTCACATTCCAAATAATTTATTTTTATTTTTTTTATTTCAGCTTATTATGGGAGTACAAATGTTTAGTTTACGCATATTGCCTTTGCCCAACCCGAATCAGAGCTTCAAGCGTGTCCATCCCCCAGATGGTGCACACCACACCCATTAGGTGTGTGTATACCCATCCCCTCCTCCCTCCCCCTACTTTCCCACCACCCGATAAATATTATTACTATATGTGCATTTAAGTGTTGATCGGTTAAAACTAATTTGATGATGAGTACATGTGGTGCTTGTTTTTCCATTCTTGTGATACTTCACTTAGTAGAATGGGCTCCAGCTCTATCCAGTATAGAGGTGCTAGATCACCATTGTTTTTCTGTGGCTGAGTAGTACTCCATGGTATACATATACCACATTTTATTAATCCACTCATGTCTTGATGGGCACTTGGGTTGTTTCCACCTCTTTGCAATTGTGAATTGTGCTGCTATAAACATCCGAGTGCAGATGTCTTTTTTATAGAATGTCTTTTTTTTTCCTTTGGGTAGATGCCCAGTAATGAGATTCCCGGATCAAATGGCAGTTTTACTTGTATCTCTTTGAGGTATCTCCATATTATTTTCCACAGAGGTTGTACTAGTTTGCAGTGACACCAGCAGTGTATGAGTGTTCCTATCTCTCTATATCTATGCCAACATTTATTGTTTGGGGACTTTTTGATCAAGGCCATTCTCACTGGAGTTAAGTGATATCTCATTGTGGTTTTGATTTGCATTTCCCTGATGATTAGAGATGTTGAGCATTTTTTCATATGTTTGTTGGCCATTATTTTTTCTTCTTTTCTTCTGTTCATGTCCTTCATCCACTTTTTGATAGGGTTGTTTGGTTTTTCTTGCTGATTTTCCTGAGTTCTATACAACATGTGAAAAGCATTATATTTTTAAGGACACAAAAAGATTTATTGTGGCTAAAACATGTAGTGATTTGGTGGGAGTAGCAAAATATAATCTTGGAAATGCAGGTTTGCCTCTGTGTGTATTTCCTTAGTCAAGTTGTTGATCCTTAACAAATACCAGCTGCTGAAAAACTGAAGCAATATTAGCGAAAATTAGAATGAGAATTACATGGCAGTGTCTATGTAGTTCATTCTTGCAATACTTGGCACAAAGCGAAGACTCATGGAATTGTCATTGTTGTGGTACTGGTGGTATGATTGTTGTTACTTTATAATTCCATGTGCTTGAGCCTTCCTCTTCTTTGTGATGAGCTGGAAAAATGGAATAGTCACATTTATATTTTAAGATCGCTATCTTCTTTGGAGAATGCAATGAAAGGGTAAAGCTATGACAGTAGACAAGAAGTAGTTCATATATGCCAGGTACACAATAAAAATGAATTGATTTTCAACAATTGCATGAGTAATAGAGAAATGTTGAAAAATTTAAGCAATATTTAGGAGGTGGAACAAACCAAGGTTTTGACTTATTAAATATTTGTATGTGGACAGATAGGAATGGTCAGGAGAGAAGGTAAATGAATGTGAGTGGTCTGCACTGGAGGACCTGTTGGATGGTGGGATCATTCACCTATGAAGAAAATGCTAGAGAAGTAGCAACATGGGGAGTCAAGGTACAAAGTCTCATTTGAATGTCTTAAATGTGAGTATCCATACTCCAAAGATTTGGAAAAATTTCAAATTTGGAAATCTAAAATTTAAATCACACTAGGAATTGCATTATAATGTATTGTTTTTACTCTAATATAGATTCAGTCATACAGTTGAGTATATCATATGATTTCTATAAGCTGAAGCATGAACTATGACTGTAAAATAATTATGCTGATGAGTACTACCTCTAAAATTATTTAATTAATTCCTCACTAAAGTTCACTTTATGTATTTGTATTTAGTACAACTTTTGAACTAATGACACCTACTACCGGTGTACCAGGAATATATTTGACTCTATATATTTATATAGATGTAATTGCCATTGCATTCAGTGGCTTTTATTCAAAGGAAATAACACTCTCCTTGGAGTAAAAAACTATTTAAGGTACAGCTTTCTTATTTGCTGTGCAACCCTGGGTCAACTCTGGGTTAATCATTTAAATCATCTAAGACTCGATTTTCATATTTAAAAATGAGAATGATGATGTCTAATTCACTTGGCAGATATTTCCAAAAATGGCTGCAAAATTTCTCATCTCACATGCTTTTCCAGAACTTTGCCACTCTCTTAACCAAAGGGACACTCTACCTTTTGCCCTTGAAAGTGGACAAGTCTTTGAGACTGCCTGGACAAAGAGTAAGAGTGGAAAAGATGGCAAGTGACTTCTGAGGCTAGGTCATCCAAGCTAACAGAGTGTTCACTTGGATCTCTCTGTCAGGATTCTTGCTCTTGTGATCCTGCATCCATTCTGTGAGGAAGCCAAACAGCCACATGAAAAAGCTTATATATGTGTTCCAGCTGACAACTGCAGCTAAGGTTTCAGCTGCCACCCAGCATCAACTGCCAGTCACTGAGTGAGTGATCCTTTACAAGATTCCAGTTCCTACAGCGTTTCTGGTCACTCTAGTTGATGTCTCGCAAAACAGAGTTGAACTGTCTGTTCCCAATGGGCTCTACTTAGGTTCTAGTTTTGTAAGCACAATAAACAATTGCTTTTCCTTTAAGCCACTAAATTTTGGAGGAAGTAATTATATACTAAATAATTGGAGTACTCACTATATGTTCAGAAAGAGTCAAATGAAATATCAACATGAAAAAGGTTTTGGCAAATAGCTGTTGATTATAGGTCTGCTTAATAAATAATCTAGGAAAATATAACTAGAAGCCTATACATCAGCTGTCCTCCTCCTTGCTCCTAAATTCCCTAAGATTCAAGGAAAATTTATTTTATACGATTTTTATTCTTCCTCTTTGACTCTCTTTCTTCTCCCCTCTGCCAGTCCTAAATCTAGCATTAGTCTAGGTCTACTCTACCTGTTCCCATTCTCACTTTGAATAATATGTATATCTAGTCTTTCATTTGGCAATGAATACTGTGCATTACTGCATTGTGTTCATTAAGGCAAGGCTAACTGATGAAATACATATTTAAAATTTCAGTGGCTTAAGATAACACATTTTTTTTTCTTTTTACTCACAAATCAGGTATCTTTCCGGAAGTGATTGAGGACCATTTTATTTCCACCTTATAACTCTACCATCTTCATTCCATGGCTTCTAAGTAACCACAGAAAGAGAAAGACCATTAAGGATCCTGTGTAAAAAGTCACTTTGTGGGTATATCTAGGGAATATTGAATATCTCTTCTGCTTATACACTGGTGATTAGAACCCAGCCAACTTGATAAATGTGGTCTAACTCTATGTCCAAAAAAAAGGCAAGTTTAATACTCATCTAGCTGCTACTGCCACCTAGCAATTCCTCCATGAACACTAAAACTCTCTTCATCTTTGAATTCCTCAGAGTTCAATAAATAATTGCTAATTTGACATCACTAACAGCTGAAGCAATCCTAAGTAGTATCTCCTTCCTCACTAACACAACCCTGTGCAAATGAATCATGTTTCTCAGTAACAAATAAAGTGTATTTCCCTTAGACATCCTGTATTTTCTCATCTCTGATTTCCATTCACCCTGTTTCTTCTGCCTTGAATGATCTTCCTCTTGTGGATATTCTATCCACCATTAAATGCAGAAACAAAAATTCTTCTCCATGAACACTACAACTATGTAACTTCATCTTGGTTTTCCTAAGAGTTAAATAAATATCTGCTTAATTGATATTAGTTCATGACATGGAAGTCTGTATAAAATTGCAGTCCACTTAAGAAAAGGAATTTTGTTCTATTGGAAGAGTAATATATTATGCATCAATTTCTCATCTGGGGATTATTTCATCTGAGTATCTTAATGTCATCATACAGACACACAAGATGCTAAGAAAATGTACACAGGGAAGAAGTTCTAACATATTATTACATAGGACAGCTTGGTGACAACTTAAGGGAACAAGGATATGTCAGAAGATGAGTTATTAGCATACACTGAAGAAGAATTGAGGTGGATGTGTCAGATAATAACAAAGATTTTACTCACCATAAATACATTTAAGCCTAGTCATTCTCTGTACTGAATAAGATAATGCATATATGAGTAACAAATATTAAAATTATCTTCAATATATATGCTGGTAGATTCATATTTCTATTTTATTCCATGTCTCCTTTTTACTAATTTTAATGTATGGACATAATATTGGGCTAAACGTGGATGCAGCTTTTCCACATTATGGTTTCCTATATATTCATGTGCTGTGTTTTCTTATTTTAGTTTGAAAAAGCTTAACATCAGATTTTCTGTTAATCTAAGGAGGATATTCATATTACTTAAAATTACTTTATCTCTCTAATCCTTCTGAAAGATACCATCTGGTTTCAAAATTTTCTCAATGTATAATCATTGACATAAAAACACCTGCATTTATGATATATTCACTTTGTTTCTCCTGGATCATCAAGACTAGGAACAACATTTGATGATCTGATTGCTTTTTGTTCTAACTTTGTAATTTTCACTCAAAGATTTCCTGTTGGCATATTAACATCTGTTTATTTTAAAGCATGTAATTATGACAAATAAACAAAAACAATCTGACTATGTATTGAATTTATTCCACAACTGCTTGAAGAAATGAGCAAAGTCAATATAGCCAATGTTTTCTTGGGGAAAACAAAAGAAACTAAGAAACCCAACATGCAAAGAAAACTGCTCAATGGTTATGAAATAAGCACATTCTCATTTTGTACATACCAGCACACAGCCAGAGGACTGAGGCAAGTGAGGTCTTAAGGAGTTTTCATATTGGTCTACCAGGTGCTGGTACATTTGATATTTATTACTTGAAAACAGAAGTCATTTGCCAATATTGTTAATGGTTTATCCTTGGTCACTAGTTCCATCATTTGGTACATTCTTATCATTAAAGCATTTGCTAAAGTAGACTGTAGTTTACATACAAAGCTTCTTATTCTTTCATTCTAAAACTATGTAAAATTTCAGAGGTGTTGGAATATTTACAAATTCTGTATGTGTGCCATAATTCCAACTTTCACACTATAAGACATCTTAAATTGAATGGATTTTTTTTTTTTTGCCATTTTATGTTTACCGTTACACAAGCACATCTCTTCTTCAAAAATTTTTACACTGTATTTCTATAACCATAGTTACAGTCACATTCTACTGTTATTTAAATGGGAAAGCTGACATTTACAAAAATCTACCCTTATTGCCATATCCTGGGTATATATCAGCTCTTCTTTTTTTAATATATTCTTTCATCTACATTTTCAATTTTATCTTAAGAATCTGAAATACTTTATAAAGAATGGATATTCAATTGAAACTACAAAATAAATGTTAAAATCTTGACCTTATTTCCCCTAACCTTTCCCTGGTAGTTTTATATTATACACATTAATTCTAGTCCTTCTAGTAAAGGACTTCCTCCACAGGTATTTTCAGTTTGATTTCAACTGTATATACGAAATTCATGATGGTCTAAACTAGAAGTAATGTCGATACTACAGAATAATACATTATTGCAATTAAAACAGTAAGGAAAAGTATTTTATTTGTTTTTTTCCCATAACTTCTATGTTAGAATTATTTATGGAATAATGTTAGAAAGCCTGCCTGTAAATCTGAGCTTCAACCAAATTGTCCATGTCTTAATTGGATCAAAATACCAATTAAATAAATCTCCTTAATAATGTAATAATGTAGGGATTTAAAAAGCACATTATGTCTTTAATTCATTGAAGCATCCATTGATAGAGACAAGAATCATTTATTAAATGCATAGTGCCACACATTGGGTTTATATTAATGAATGACAGAAACACATCTCCCTGTCCTCCTGTATCTAACAGTCTAAGTATAAAGAGTCACATAAAACAAGTAATTGTAAATGTACCAATTAGGAAAATTGTGATAAAATTATTCATGTTAATCTAGGGATAGCCAGAGAATGTTTCTAGGGAACTTTGACCTTCAACCTGAGAAAAATGGACTCAGGACACTAATAGCCAATGTTTGTAGAGCATTTACTGTGAGTTCGGCTCAGTTCTAAGAGCTTTTCCTACATTAAGGATCTTTTCTTATAATTCTATGAGGTAGATGCTGTAAGTTTCCCTGTTTTACAGATGAAGAAAGTGAGGCATAGTTAGGTGTTAGGAGTTAGTGGTATGAGAAATGTACTCCATTCACAAGCAATCACTTGTCTCTGACAAGAGAAAAAGCATGATACCTTCAAGGAATCAGTAACATGGCAGGAATTCAGAGTGCCAGGGACAAAAGTAACAGAGACCACACCATATAGAAATCCATAGTCAATATTAATATTTTTCCCTTTTTAAATGTATTTACTCATTGATATATATTAGTTGAACATATATTCAGGGATGAATGTATGGATCCATTTTTTAATGTTCTCTTACATTTCTTTCATCAGTGTTTTATGGTTTTCCTTTAATAAATCTTCCACATCTCAGGTTAAATTGATTATTAGGTATTTTATATTATTTGTAGCTATTGTAAATGGGGTTATATTCTGGATTTTTTTTTCAGATGGTTCACTGTTGGCATATATAAATGCAACTTATTTTTACATGTTAATTTTGTATCCTACAATGTTACTGAATTTATTTATCAGTGATAAATTGATACGGTGATAATTTGATACATTGATATAATCAAATCAGAGTAATTAGTATACCTATCACCTTAAATATTTATCTTTTCTTAATACTGGGAATATTCGAACTATTCTCTTCTAGCTATTTTGGAACATAGAATTGACTAATGTTAATTATAGTCACCCTATTGATTTATTGAACATCAGGTTTTATATCTTCTAAGTGTATATTTATATTCATCAATCAACCTGTCTTTATCCCCCTACACTTCCAGGCCTTTGGTAACCACAGTCTACTCTCTATATTCATGAGATTTATTTTTTTAGCCCCCCATATGGGTGATAACCTGGCTTGTTTCATTTAACATTATGACTTCCACTTTCATCCATGTTGCTACAAATGATAGGATTTCATTCTTTTTTATGGCTGAATAATATTCCATTGTATATATACAACATTTTATTTATCAATTCATCAATGATCAAATTGTATTCATCCCAGGAATGCAAGGATTGTTTAACATATGCAAATCCATAAATGTGATACATCACATTAATAGAACCAAGAACAAAAAAACATATGATTATTTCAATAGATACTAAAAAAGTATTTGATAAAATTCAACATTCCCTTATGATAAAAACCCTCAGAAACTGGGTATAAAATGAACATACTTTAAAATAATAAAGGCCATAAAGGACAAATCCACAGCCAACATGATAGTGAATGTGGAAAAACTGAAAGCCTTTCTTCTAAGTTCAACAACCAAACATGGAAAGGATGCCCACTTTCACCACTTTTATTCAACATTATACTAGAAGTCCTTGACAGAAAAATTAGGCAAGAGAAAGAAAAAAAAAAATACAAATTGGAAAGCAAGAAATCAAAATAGCCTTGTACACAGACAACATTATATTATATTTTGAAAAACCTAAAGACTCCAAGAAACTGTTGTATCTGATAAATAAATTCAGTCAATTTGTAGGATACAAAATTAACATGCATAAATAAGTAGCATTTATATATGTCAACAGTGAACAATCTGAAAAAAAATCTGTAACACCATTTACAATAGCTACAAATAATATAAAATACCTAGTAATAAATTTAACCCGAGATGTGGAAGATTTATTAAATGAAAACCATAAAACGCTGATGAAAGAAATGTAAGAGGACATTAAAAAATGGAAGGATATTCCATGCTTATGGATTGGAAGAATTAACATTGTTAAAATGGCAATACTACCAAAAGCAATTTACAGATTCAATGGAATTCCCATCAAAATATCAATGACATTCTTCACAGAAGTAGAAATGACAATCCTAAAATTTATACAGAACTGCAAAAGACCCTCAATGGCCAAAGCAATCTTGAGCAAAAAGAACAAAGCTGGAGGTATCACACTACCTGACTTCAAAATATACTACAAAGCTATATTAACCAAAGCAACATGATACTGTCATAAGAAAAGATGCATAGATCAATGGAATAGAGTAGAGGACGCAGATATAAATCCATGCATTTATAGCCAGCTCTTTTTCAACAATGTTACCAAGAACATACAATGGGAAAGGATAGTTTATTCATTACATAGTGCTGGGAAAACTGAGTAACCATACTTAGAAGAATGACCTAGACCTCTAACTCTCACATTATACATAAATCAAAATGGACTAAAGTCTTAAATCTAAAACCTGAAACTACAAAACTACTAGAAGAAAATGTCCTAGTCAGGACATTGGTCTGGGCAAAGATTTTTTGTACAAGACCTCAAAAGCAGAGGCAACCAAAGTAAAAATAGACAAATGGGATAATAACAAGTTAACTTCTGCACAGCTAATGAAACAAAGTGAAGAGACAACCCACTGGATGTTAGAAAATACTTGCAAACTATCCATCTGACAAGGGATTAATAACCAGAATATATAAGGAACTCAAACCACTCAATACGAAACAAACAAACAAACAAAACGTGTGGTTTAAAAGTGGGCAAAAGACCTGAATAGACATTTCTCAAAAGAAGAATGTGGCCAAGAATTATCAACATCTCTAATCATCAAAGAAATGCAAATCAAAACCACAATGACATATCATCTCACCCCAGTTAGAATGGCTTTTATCAAAAAGACAGGGAATGACAGATGCTGGCAAGGATTGGAAAAAGGCAAATCCTCATACGCTGTTGGTGGGAATGTAAATTAGTGCAGCCACTGTGGAAAACCTTATGGAAGGTCCTCCAAAAACAACAAATAAAACTACCATATGATCCAGCAATTTCACTTCTGGGTATATATTCAAAAGAGAAGAAATCAATGTATAAAATAGGTATCGGCACTCTCATGTTTACTGGAGCACTATTCACAATAACCAAAATATGGAATCGACCTAAGTGCCCATCAATGGATAAATGGATAAAGAAAATATGGTATGTATACACAATATTATTTAGCCTTTTTATTTCTTTTTCTATATTTTTCTCTCTGCAACAAAAAGTCTATGGAGACTTCTAAGTAAGAGTGAACTGATATTATTAGTATTTTAAATGCATAATTCTTCATTTGTATCCAGGTGAAGGATAAATTGAATGAAGGAAAATAAACACCATAATACTGACTTTGGCTTTTTAAGCATGAAAGACCAAAAAAAAAAAAAAATTACGAATAGCTAAAAATAAGTATTATTTTCTCAGTGCTTAAATACACTGTTTCTCCACATTCTTCACCATGAAGAAAAACAAACACTTGGTAACTTGGCAAAAATTCCTTAGCCAACTTCATAAGAATTACTTTCCTCTTCCCCTTCCTTATGGGCATTCCACTGTTTAATGATATTTGTGCCAAAAATGAACATTAAAAACAAGACCAAAAAAGCATTCTGTTCTAAATCAGTTAATTTATTATTTCCAAGAAACAGTGATAAATGGCAAAATGAGAAAAGATAGCAAGCAAGATTGTTGCAAAAAATAAAGAACTGGTACTTCTTAATTTTGTTATCCATTTACTTTCACTTAAAATTTTACCCATCCTTGAATATATCTCAAAAATCATTCTTTTCATGCAGCTTTCCTCAGTTATAGTGTACAGATGAATTAATTTATTTTTATACTCACAGCACATAAGTAGCCATCATTAAATATTATAAGTTATTATTTATTCATTTTTAATATAATATTTATTTAACATCCCAAAACTTGTTCCAAACCAGGATTTTGATATTACTCACAAAGAACAATATATTACTACAAGATAAAAATATAATAAGAGAAGAAAAAAAATCTAAAATTAAAAACAAAGAGAAAATATAGTATTAAAGGCAGATCAAACTGATGAAGTAGATAAGTATACAAAATATGTGCCCCAAAGTAATATTAATACGGTGGTTTATAGTTAATTACTTTTGTATCTGTTTCTCCCATTAGATTTGGATATTACTGAAGATGAGGATTGTTTCTCATATATCTTTATGTCTGGCTCCTAAAAGGTCCCAATAAATGTTTGTTGAATACATGTACATGGGAATGAAAGAAAGTGAGTAATGGTTCCCTGGTCCTAAGATACTTTAGCTGAATTGGTGAGCTACCATAATTAGGTATTGTGAAATTAGATTAGAATAAGGACATTTAACAGCTCTGTCTATAACTCAAAGCTTTGCAATGGGAAATATAAAAGCAGGCATGTAACATCTAAATGAACATTATCCATCAGATTTGACATTTATTAAGCAATAGCAGCACGCTGGGCACTGTCGTAAACACAAACTCTTTTCCCAGTGAACTTAGATTTATTTGCACTAGCTTTTTTACTGAAAAAGACTGATGCAATTTCATGGCAGATGGTAAAAGAATACAGAAAGATGACTTTAGTTTTCAACTTTTATAGGCAGTACCTTAAATCAACTCCTTTTGCTGGAAATTCATCATATTACCTGGACTAAACACTCCAGTTACATTTTCCCCCTTATCCACAGTGAATAGATATATTTGATTAACAATCATACACCCGTATGATACTGTTGCTGTTGCTTTGACATCTTTGTTATTAAGACCATTGTTTTTTTGTGCTTTTTAAGTAGCATAAAACAGCACTTCAAAAAAAAAAAAAAATCAACACCATGATCATAGCTCCCTTTCACAATACTCTGATAGGCTCATATAAAGCTGCCTATGCTATAAGGATTATAAGATAGCAAAGCAAATCTTAGTAAAACTTTTCTTGGGGGCATGCTATTTATAAAGAAATGTTATTTAATAATACAGTCAGTGGTTTAAATATTTCAGTAACATTAATTTAAGGTAATATATATGAAAAATATTTTTACATGATCTCTATGTTGATATCCATACACTACTGTAGACAAAATTGTAATATATTTTCCTATTTTAGTAAAATTAATATTAGAGACTTCTCTAATTATAACATGTTACATTTAAAAATATATACAAATATTTCTGAACTTTTTGGTTAAAATTCTGATTAACACTTTACCATGTTTTGTAATATAATAATTAATGCTTTTGGTTCAAGTAATTGGATCAGGTTATGGCTTATTAAAAAAAATAAGAGAGAAAAATTATTGGAGGAATGCTGACCTATCTCATGGGGAACAAGGTCACACGTTATTTGTAGAATCAGGACTAAAATGATGCAGGAGACTCAAAGAGTGTTCTTTATCTACCTCTTGTTTCTAGCTCCATTGTTCTCTATTCCAAGAGAGAAATCTTAAGTTTAATTACCTAGAAGCCGTATTTTTTCCTTTTCATACATCCATATGGCATAATATGAATGCCAGAAATTCTAAGAGAAAAGTTTTCATTTAATCTACTCTTGTAATAGGGAAACAAGTCCAGCATGAACTGAACTCATTTTCCCTTTGTACAGAGACAACTGGGCTATTTAAAGTGAGACTGAGGGAGTAGGTGGAGGTGAGCAGGGGCTCAGTAGAACAAGGGAAGTGAAAAATTACAAAATATAGAAGGAGGGGTTGATCCTTGTGGAAATCAACTGGGATTGTTAACTGGAGCTTATCAAAGTTAGGGTCATACCCTTTCACAAAGACTCAGAGATAGGGGCCCTAGCTTTAGGTGCTGGCTAGAAAAAAAAAGTAAATCTTTCCAGCAGCCTTGATTTTCTCAGGCAGGCACACTAAGGGGAAGGCTAGGATCATCCTAGGGATGCAGACTGGAACTGCTGGAAACTGTAATAGTGTTTGTTCAAGTCCTTGGCGGCAAGGTGGAAGTCCAGTCAAGAAGAGGGCTCAGAGGAGCCTAGCTAGAGTTTTGTCATTGCCTAGAAGCCTTGTTTATTTATTTTTTTCTTAAGCAGGCAGGAAATTATTGCCAGAACCTTCAAAGTTAACATACCTCCATGTTGTTGCAAAGAAATGGATTTCTCTTTTTATTCCATTTGCAAAATCATAGACAGTCCTTCTAAGGCCAGGTCCTCACTCCTGAACAAGTCAACCAAAGAAGGAGGGTCACAGTGTATTAACATGGTGGCTTTAATAGCAGCTGTATAGTATGTGAAGTGATAATTTTTCCCCAAGCAGAAGAGGAACTGGGCAGAAAAACCAGCATAGTCAGATCCAGGGATGGAAGAGCAAAAGTAGTCTCTGTTTCTCATGTGGGGTGATCAGCTGTGGGGGTTCCTGCCTAGAGTGAGTTAACTGGACAGGGATCAACAAAATGGTAAATGAAAGGAATCTCTTTTAAATAAATGTTAATTCTCCCATAGGGAGAGTTAGACTAGCGAATTATCTCTTGGCCCATTATGATCCCGTTTGTAAATGCCAAAAAGTTACGTTTTGATCCATTGATTATGCTAAGCCTGATTCATTTCCTTGTCGGAAGTTAGACTCATCTACTTTTTCATATATAGAGAGACTTTAGGAACCCTGTCAATTTCTTCTTTCAAAATCTCCTTAAAAAAGTATCATCCTTGTTCTAGGTTAAACTGGATATGCTGCATATTTTAAAAGATATACGATATATGTAACCTCTCTAAGCCTGAATTCCCTATTTATTTCATGAAAGGAAAACAAATGATAATAACACTTAGAGGGTAAATGCGAAGATAAAATTTGTAGCCAAGAAAAACTGATCAACATTTTCATGCCTTATACTAAATTAATATATGTGAATTCATATGTCCCTCATTCCAAATACAATTTCCAATCGGACAAATCAATCGCTTATTAACATTAATCATAGCTACTTTAAAGTCTGTGTCTGAAAAATCCAATACCTGGATTACCTGTAGGTCTACTATTGGCTATTTCTTCTCTTTTTTTTTTTTTTTTGGTTGTTTATTTAATTTTATTTTCTGGTATACTGTGTAATATTTGATAAATATAATACATGAAAAATTATAGTGGTTATGAATGATTCTCTTTCTATGGTGTGTCTTCTGGATTAGAATATGGGCAGATCACTTTGAACATCAGTATATTTCCAGTTTACACCTACTAAAATGATATAATTCTTTAGAAGTCTCAATTCAAAGCCTGGTTATTTAGCAGGGCCCCTGACTTTTGACCAGACCCGAATTTCAATTGTTGATTGTCCAGCACCATTAGGTTGCTACCGTTTCAGGCTAGCTCTTTTGTAATGATAAACTTTTTTTTTTTTTTTTTTGCTTGATTTCTCAGCTTCTTACCTTTGGGAACCTTAGGATTTAGGAACCTTAACAAACATTTCAAGAGCAAAATTTTATGTAATTATAGTTTCACATACCTGTTCTCTTTTCTCTAGGGTCTTGGCACCTGAGTTCCAATTTTGGCCTCTCTAATCAAGTGAGACTAACATATGTTCTAGGTTGCTGCTTTCTGGTAAGTCTAAGTGTCAATCTCTATGAATCATCAAATGTTTTCGAGACAAAGTACAGAGAAAGTCAAGTTCACCACTGTGCATCCCTTCATTCTTTCAAGGATCTTAGCTCCTTAAATTCAGACTGCCTGTTTAATGTTCTTCTGATGCCCTCAAAAATCTTGGTTTTCTTGGTTTGTTGTACAATTTTCAGTTGTGTTAAATTAAATTATGCCTACAGCTGACTTCATACTTTTAATTTCTATGTAGCAAATTGCAACCTAACTTAATAATCATATTCCTGTAACAAATAGGTGAATCTCAGACAATCACAATGACCAAGCTTCAGCCAGTCACAGACTGCCAACTGATCAGACCATGTTTATATAAGGCAAATATAAAGCTGTAACTAATCAGCTATTTCTGTCCCTCACTTTTTTTGTGTGTGTATAAATACTGCCTACCCATGTTGCTGGGTGGAACTCTCTGAGCCTCTACTGGTTCATGACTCATTCTTAGCTCAAAGAAACACTGTTAAATTTAATTTTTCTAAAATTTTTTCCTCTAACAGTTGTTTGGAGAGAAGATTGGGTCTGATATAAACTCCTCTGCAATATTTATATAGAAACAGAAATAATATTATGGACCCTGGAATATCTAGAAATCTCATCCCCATAAAAATATACCCACAGAATATATATATATATATATATATATATATATATATATATATATATTTTAAATGGCATCATTCACTAAAAAAAATCATCTCATATTGTCAATGGAAATAGTAAGGGATTGTGTGGCTTAATTTACCACTGATGAGAGGTTATCCCTGAGCTTACAGTATTGATATGGAAGCAGTAGAGGACAAAGCAAAGATATATTTAAGGATGTTAAAACATAATAAAAAATAATGTTATATGTGTCAACACTGATATAAAAATCAGCAGAAGTTAATATAGAGTCCTACTAACAGATGAAGACTTGTTTTGCATTTGAAACTTACAGAAAAGTTGCAAGGATTTCTTCTCTCTGTATTATTATTAATATAGCTCAGAGGAAATAGAGAATTAAGTTCAATATAATACAGTACATAAATATTATTTTAATGGAAATATATGTGAAAACAAAGAAATTTCATCATTGTGATTGTCTACTAATATTAACTTATTAATTTCATTTCTTGATTGAATACATCTAGACAGCAGAATAGTGACTTAATGTGCAGGATAGAGAGACAAGTCAGCCTAAAATGTGTTACTGTGGAAAGAGATCTTTTTAATATTTAGCCATCACCTTGGACACACATCAGAATGATATCATAAGATGGTAGAGGACTATTTAAAAATGAATTGACAAATCAATTTCAATATAGCCATTAACATGTACCCAAATCAACTGTTTTCATCTCAGGGAGTCTTCTGCTATAAGTTAAGGAAAATCAGTTATCTGCTGTTCTCTTTTAATGCAATCCCTAAAGAATATTCTTTACAGGAGATTTTTTTTTTTTTGAGAGCAATAACTTTACAAGAGAAACTCACACTCTTTCCCAGATGGCTAAAAAGTAACAGTTTTACAGGTCCCTGGATATACTGAGGTGGTGGAGAAGTGTAAATTGAAAGCAAACAGCACGAAGTATACTCTCTTTTGTGCTTTGAATATTGACCATCATAAACATTTTTTTTCTTCTAGGGGAGTGGAAATAGCGAAATGTTACAACATGAATTTGAAAGGGAGTTGTTGTGATGGAATAAACGTTAAACAGTGTTATATTTATTTTAATTTGGCTATACATACATGATATGGAGAAAGACTTATGGAGAGCAAGGCTGGATAACACAATTTCATAGGCACTATTGGATTTATGCTGAGTTTTTCAGAGATGATCACAATATTATACTAATAGATTTGTCTGATATTTTTACTAGTTTCACTAGCATCTTTTCATTTCTATTAATAACACCCGTTACTCATAGTTTTAAATTTAAAAATAGCACGGCATGTATACTTCATTCAACAAACTGTATTGATAAAGCCATTTATCTTTTTTTTTTTTTCCTGTTTCCATATTTTCATTTCTCCCTCTCCCCAGTAGGCTCTAGACCCTCTGGTTTAGGACCTAGTTAGCTAGCAGAAATAGGCTACAATAGGGATTAAAGTATTGAGTATACAATTGAATATATTCTCTATGACATTTACTCATTACCAGTTATCTCAGCTTACAGTTTTTAATCCTCTTGAACTCTGTTTTTCTCTTTTACTAAAATGATATTGATTATATTCAAGTGATGACAGAGGTGGGAATATAATTTGTAATATCAGTTGTGGTATTGATAAAGCACTGTCATAATGTTGTATCTTCAGTAAATTATTTCAAATCTTTCTGGTAGTTTGAACATTTAAGTTTGATTAATATTATTTGACTATTTAACATAATTGTTACCATTATTATCATATTATTGACATTTCAATTCTTAACATTTAACACTTAATGAAATTGTTTAGGTATAAAATAATAGAGAAAAATGTGCAAACCCTTAGCGTATGACCCAATGAATTTTATCTCCTAACTATAACCATATAACCACCACCCACATCAAGAGTATTGATATTACCCAAAAGTACCATTTGCCACTCATCCTTGTCACTATCCCCCTTATCTAAAGTGACCAATATTCTGATTAACACTTTTTAGTGTACATTTCTATGAATTTGGACAAATGGGTACATTCAAGTAGCAACCTTTGTAATCAAAAACAGGTCCATCAACACCCAAATTCTGTAATGGAATGTAAGACTATTTCCTGCCCTTCCCCTAGAGGTACAGGGTTTTGTCTTTTCCCCTTTCCCCAGCACCAATATAGAGTTTCCCCTAAGCCCTCAGAACGTTAATGTTTTGTTCTATCTGGAGAAGCACTTTCTTTCTTTCTTTCCCACAGCATTCCCCCTCCTCTACTATAGACTTGAACCACCAAGAGGAAATTTTTTTCTGTTCTCTAAACCTCATCCACTCTCCAAACATTCTCCTGAGCACACTGTAAAAGTCCATGGTGTAGAGACTGCCAGTGGATGCAAACTCCCCTTGAATCTGAAGCTTTCAGGGAGTCTAGACATTCACAGTGTTCACAATAGGCTTTTAGGCATTCATTTAAAAGTAGCTGAATTCTTTTTACCCCATTTCTGTCAGCCTGACTTTAACCTGTGCTCTGCCCCAGGTGAGTCAGTACTTGCATCCTCTCTCTCTCTGCTTAGATGCATCTGTCTTTCTTTAGACTTCAGGATTGCTGATTTCTCCTGGCACCTTAGCTTCCTGATGGGTTCATTAAAGTGATGATTTTCAGATTATCCAGCTTTTTCTTTTTTGTATAGATAGGAGCAACAGTTTTTCCATCTTTCTATCTTAAGCAGAAGCAGGAAGCCTTGGTTTGTCCTTTTTCATTGCTGTATATTATGTCATTACATGACCTATTTTTACTTGAGGAACATTTTCTGAGTTTATGCTATTTTGAATAATGCTTGTATGACCATTTTTACATGGCTTTGGTGTCCATAGGTATGTGTTTTTACTAAACTCCAAAACATAGGAGTGGAATTGCGGGGTAATAGAGTAGGTATACCTGCATGTTTAGTAGACACTCGAAGTTTTCCAAAAGTAGTTGGTAATTTGTAACTTTATTCTTGGCTCCACAATTGCAAAACTGACTCAATAGCTCCACAGTGCCTTCAAACAGTCATTTTAAAATTTTATTTAAATTTATATAATTATTTCTGATGGGAGAGTTGGTGTGACATAAATTACTTCTTTTCAGAGAGAAGCAGGTATTTTATAATATTAGTTTTAAATGTATAAATATAATGCTAATTATAATTTTAAATATAATTGGCATTTATAGAAATATTGCAATCATTTAAAGTTTAAAATCATTTTCAATCTCTTAGATCACTATCATAAGAATTAATTTAATATTTTATACTGTGAGATGTATTACTAGTATTAATTTTATTTAAGAACTATAATTGACACAGTTCTGCAATTTAACATATAAATCTCAATCTCTGTCTCTATCCTTCTCCCTCCCTTCCTCCTTCTCATCCTACATCTTTAAATATTTCCACGATATGCCATTTCAACTGCGTACCGTACTCTATCTAACCAATAATTTACCATTGGCCAACTGGATTATTTCAAATGTTTCCCTATTATAAACAATGTTCTATTAAACATTACTGTGTGTATGTGTTTGTGCACAATCTCTAAAAACTAGTGAAAGTGTTTCTTTGGTATAAATTACTTGCTGTACAATTACTAAGTGGAAGTGTAAAAACATTTTTTTTTAATTTTTAAACAGTCTCAAATTTATTTAAAAAACTACAAGAATGTGAAAAAAATTTTACTTTCCAAAATCATTTGAGAGTAATTTAGTTACCTGATGTCCGCTACCCCAAAATATTTTAGTGTATGTTTCCTACAAAGACATTCTCTGACACAATCATAGTACAACCACAAAAATTATGGAGGGTGGCACTGATACATTGCTACCATCTAATTCTCAGATGTCAAGTTTTTCCAGTTGTCCTTTTAATTTCCTTTACACAATAAAAACATTCATATGAGAATTACATTTTACATTTATTTCTTATTTTTCTTTAGTATCCCTCAGCCTAAAATAGTTTCTTAGTCTCCCCTTGACTCTAACGGTCTTGATACTTTTGAAGGTGGCCACCAATATGAAGAACCAAAATGATCTTCAATTTGGTTTGTCTGAGGTTTTCTGATGGTTAGACTTAGTTCATGTGCCTTTGGCAGGTCATAAAGTTTCTTCAAATGGCATCCTATCAGTTCACATTTCTGATTTTTCCAATTATTGATGATGTTCGCTTTAATTATTAGTTAAGTGGTTTTCCAGACTTCTCCACTGCAAAGTACCATTTTGTCCTTTGTACATTGTATTTTTCAAGGTGGTTCTTTGAAAACTGTTTAAATATTCTACTCCTCATCAACATTTATGTTAATTTCATATTTAATTGGATTTAGTGTTTCTTACTTTATTTAGTAGGTATGATGGTTCATTTTAGGTGTCGACTTAACCGAATTAAAAATAGCTAGAAAGCTGTCGAAGAATTACTTAGGGGTGTGTCTGTGAGGGTGTTTCTAGAGGAGATTAGCATGTGAGTCTGAGTGGACCAGGTGGGGTGAATCTGCCTTCAATGTGGGCAGGCACCATCCAATCTGCTGGGGGCCTGGAGAGAACAAAACAGAGGAAAGGCGAGTATTTCTATCTATCTGCTGGATCTGGGATATACTGTCACTCCTCTGTCCTTGGACAACATCTCTGGGCTGCCTGGCCTGGACTCCAGGACTTACACCAATGCCCTGCTCCTTCTCCTCCTGACAGGTTTTCAGGAGCCTCCAACAAAGAGCTACACCCTTGGCTTCCCTGTTTCTGAGGCCTTCCCTTGGGCTGCGACATGCTGCAAGCATCCCAGGGACTCCAGCTTGCAGATAATCCATCATGGGACTTTTCAGCCTCCATAATTGCATGAGCCAGTTCCCCTAATAAATACCCTCTCATCTATCTGTCTATCTATATATCTACCTTATTGGTTCTGTCTTGCTGGACAAACCTAATATAGTAGGTTATTTTATTTATTATTATCATCTTATTTATTATTTTAATGCTCAAATTTTCCCAGATTGGGCCAGTGGGAGCCCTAACACTTCCTTCTCTTCCCTTATGACTGTGCCCTTATATTTTCCCTTTGCATCCCTGAAATCAGCCATTTCTCCAAAGAATCCTAGTCCCTTTTAGTGAAGATTGGTACATCAAAACCAAAATCTGAGGCTTGATGTCATTATTGCTGTTGAGGTATCACTGCTTCCCAGCCTTCTCAAAGGCAAAAGCAAGGTTATATATGCTTGTCCATATATATTTATCAATTTCTATCTAGGTCTTTTATACTGCATTTATTTTTACATTTCCTCATGTATATTTATTTCTACATCTGTATGTATTTTCAAACTATGTATTTCTACACATATGAGCAATTCCTATTCAATATATTTCCTTTCATTTTCCTCCCTTCATGTATTTTTAACTCATTTTGCTGACTCTATCATTCCTAATATATTTACTGCCCTCCTTACGGCATGCAGATGACTTCCTCATCGCCACTTGGGCTTTGACACCAAGCAAAGGTCTGCCACCACTGCCTCTTCTGTAGGGATGCCCTCCTCTCTCAAATTGGGTTTTATTGAGCCAAAGCAGACTGTCATCTGCTGTGTGGACATCTAATTTGTTCCGTCTCCCTGAAAACTTTAGTACTAAATAGTTCCTAAAGGGTTGGGGTTGGTGGAAGGAACAGGGAAAGGGGAAGAGGAAGAGGTAAATTTTATTATACTACGATACAATGCAAACTTTAATACGATATAAAATTTAATTTCAAACTTAATGCAATTTTAATACAGTAAAATATTGTTCTTCTATTTCTTCATGAATCAGTAATATCAATCTTTTTAACCTTTGTCAAATGAATAGGAAATAAATGATAATTCTTTTTGTAATGTTTTAGTTGATTTAATTATGACTCATGTTGAGAATCTTTTAATACTATTCATGTGTTCTTTTTTCTATAAAAAGGTTTTATTACATCATTTTTCTGTTTCTTTGATATTTCATGTTGACTAATTTATTCATTCATCCATTTAACAAATACATATACCTCAAATATATTATTGATTTTTAACATCCTCTCTAACTGGATACTTTTCATTTCTTTGAACTCCTTATATGGAATTCTAGTCACAGTCCCCACAAAGGCAGGAATCAAGCTTCATACTCATCCTGGATCCTTCTCACCACGTGGCACAATGCTAGATATGCATTCATTAGCAACTACCTTTAATCATTTACTTGAAAATAAGTATTTAACCTGAAATCCATGGATAAGTGTCAGGACACTTATGAATTTGATAATGTGTGGTATGCTGGTATATGTGTGTGTGTGTATTTTTCTTGAGAAGGGGTGTAAAATTTCTATGAGAACACTGCAACAATGTTATTTCATTATAGTATTATAGATGGGTTAAATATTAACAAGTGATGGGTCATTTTGTATTGCAAACTATGAAAAACATTATAAAATTGTTTTACATAAACTATCTTACCTATTAGGGCAATAACTTTGAACACAAATCTTCATAGCATACAAACTAACGAAAGTGATTTCAGTACTGACTGATGAGAAATACATCACTGTGATGAGGGGTCACCAAAAAGGAAAGCCCTCTTTTATTTACAGACATGATTGTCTGGGTTATACAGGAAAACTCTATATAAAGTAAATTAATTACATACAAAATATATTCATTTTCACTACTTGGTGTAAGTGATCCTGAAGTTGGACATATTTTCATCAAAATAAATTTCTCTGAAGAGTTGAAGTTGCAAATATAAATTAAAACACCATAGCTTAAACTGTAAACTTGTTTTAATTGTTACTAACATTTTATAGCTACGTAACAGGGCTTAACCACTTTTAATTGCTCTGGCAAAGAGTATATAAATGCATAATTGAGTTGAAAATATTAAATTAGTGTCTTTAAAAAATAGTGAGCCAATATTCTTGAGAGATTCTAAAAGCATGCCAATTAGTAACGGACTTTGTGACCTATGAATTTTCTGGAGTATATCATCCTACAATGAAATTAATAGCTATTATTTTTTCAATACATAAATGTCAAGTATGATGAAAATTTGTATCAAGATTTGGTCATTTTTTGTTCTGTAGTGGAAAGCACACAATTTATAACAAAACACTACAAACAACTTAATCATAGTGCCATTATCATCTCAATGAATGCTAGAATCTTAGAGACTTAAACTTATTTAAAATTATTTATAAATAATCCATAGTTTTGTATTCTAATCCTCTCTTTACATGTTCATTCAATGAATACTTATAGAGTATCTATTATGCTGGACATTAGGTATGTGGGATTTAGTACAATAACTCTATCATTTGGAAAGTCATATTACATTGAAGGGAATATGGACATTAAACAATGGGAGCCTGAAGGAGGTGGGTCAAGGTTAAATACTTGGTAAGGGGCAGAATTCAGAATCCAAACTGCATGCTCATGCAAATACTTCTTTTGGCTTTACTGATACAGTATAGAACCCCTCCAGTTAATAGCTTTCTAATATTCTTGGAACATTTGAGTTATATTCAAATATTACTAATCTTTTCTTAAAAATTAAAAGTCAAGAAAATAACATAGTATTGGGTGGGCACTGGGGTATACAGGAAAAATATCAGCATAAAAGTATTATTTTCTATGGCTTCATTTCCATCTTTCTATCAGTTGATTCCTGTCCAAATCCAAGCTCAAATTTTAGCTCTGACACCTGCTAGCTATGTGACAGAGAAGGGGGTGGGGAGTGGGGAGAAAGAGAGAGAGAGAATTATTGTGTCTCTTAAATGTGAGTACTATCATAAAATGAGTATGATAATGTCTGCTTTTAGAGTCAACAGGATTAATTATAATGTAGAAAAATATCTTGTATAATGTCTGGCCCATTGTAAGTGAAGGATGACATAATATGTACATTAAAATACATGGTGGTGGCATGAGAATTCTTTTGAGCTAAAGGCATTTGAACTTGAACAATAGCAGATACAAAGGGACACTCTGTTTTCCCTATTCCAGGAAAAAAGAAACATTTTTATTACCAGAGACTACAGAAAACTCCCATCTGAAAGATGACCTCCCTGTATCAGGAGAGAAGAATCATTCTTGTCAC
>RJWJ010017927.1:0-32297 GCA_004363605.1 Indri indri
TCGGCCTCCCAAAGTGCTAGGATTACAGGCGTGAGCCACCGCGCCCGGCCTGAAGCTCATTATTTCTTATTTGAATGACTGGGTCTTCTTGAGTATTTATTATATCCAACACCCATATGAACTAAATTTAGAAATTTTTCACTTTAGGAACTTTCTGTTAGTAAGCATGTATCAAGATAATAGGAAATGGAAACAATCACCATCCACCAGTTTATTAGGCTTGAAATAAAAACCATACGTTGTACATGAAAAAATAGGGAGATAAGTGTGGTGTGTGGGGAACCCAGCACTTTGGGGTAGCTTCTTTTTCTCTCTGAAAACCCTGCATTGCATTTTTCCGTGTCCAAACATGCTCTTAAGAAAAACTCTAGCACTAATTCACACTATAGTGAAAATGGCTGCCTCTTTACAGTTTTCTTCTATCAAATATATTTGCATTATAACAGGGTTCACTCTCTTAAGCCATGTGGCTTAACTTTCTGCAGAGGCATTTTCAAGTATCAGCCAACAAGTAGAAAAGATCTTTTTGGTTAAGTGGTAAAGGAGCTTGGGCATGTTACATCCTTGAAGAAAGATTCCTGTGCCTCTCAGTGTGATTTACCCATAAAGAGCTTCTGGATTAGGATAATGATTATGCTAGTGGAAATATGTGGTCGGATGACTCAGGTACACAATCCATCCTTCCCTCAATGTCTTGGTAATGAATAAGCCTCACAGAACCTTGACACAATCCTGGGGACAGGAATGAGATTAAAATTTCCTGCTAGCTGATTTGGAAGGGGTCTTGAAATATAATAGAAATTGAATTGAACATCAAAAATTAATTTTTGCATATTATACCTTTTGGTCTAAGATTCATATTTTTTATATAAGATATATTGCTTTCATTTGAGAAGTTTATGTTCTGGGGTATTTCAACATAAAAAATTTTAGAAGAAATCTCTCTCTCTCTCCTCTCTCTCTGTATATATATACATATATATACACACACACACATATATATATTATCATTAGGAAGCTAAAGATAAGAAATTCAACATTTAATACATTCCGTACCAATAACTTCCAGCATAAAAATTTCCATAGGAATGTGTTTGTAAAAGCACTTTACTGTTTGACTATTTACTTGGCAGAATTGGGGCTCAGTAAAATGCATACACTAGATTTCAATAGAGAGGAGCTCTGGTTTCAGACACAGTCAAATGTGTACTTTTTGATCTTTTGATGGTATAAATACATACAGGGCACAAGGGAACTAATTAACCTAAAATCTGGTTAGGCCTTTCATTCATCAGCAGATGGCCCTTCAGTTTAACTTCAATATAGAACAAAATACGGTGATATCTCAATTATCAAATCACCTAAGAAGTAAATTCCTTTGAGTATACACCTATCCCTTGCTTAACAACTTTAAATTTTCTCTGAAAAATCTTCCACTAAATAGAAAGCTGTTAAACAAAAAAATTCTATTAATTCTATTAGGAAAGTTTTAAAAGCTGTTTAAAAAGTTCTACTAATTCTATTAGGAAAATTTATGAGGAATTCCATCTCAAATGATAGATAAAAAACAAACATCATTGAATCAGGAAAACAATGTTATGTAAGTGGGAGATAATAATTTAAAAGTAAATAAATATAGTTTGTATTTAAAATGCGATGTAATAACTCACAAAAGAAGTGAGACTTCCAAGAAGTTGACGGTAGGTGAGAAGAGGTAGAGTCATCCTTTGAAAGGGCGTGTTTCTTTCCACCGCATTTATTCACTCATTTTTCAATCTGTTTGGGGGCTGATGGTTAGCCTGCACTCGGCTTGCACTTCAAAATAATATTAGTGAACAGGAACACATTCTATTTGAAATATCACTTCTTAGTGTATATTTTAGTGTGTTTTGGGGTGGAAAAGTCCAAAAAAAAAAAAAAAAGAGTGAGATGTGAGAAGTTGAGAAGTTTGCAAGGAGATTTTGAGAAAGTTCTACATTCTTCTGAAAGAGCTTCTGGAAGTGACTCGTCTGTTTTTGCAGAAATTATTGATCATGCCATGAGGCCTAAATTCACAGTAGGCATTTCAGATACCAGTTTGAGGGTGAAGCTCATCTAGGAAGAAGACTAGACAAAAGCCCATGTAAGGATGAGGAGCCACTGGATTAAGACAATCCTGTGTCAGTTATTTTGAGATGAAGGCATTCGAACTCATGCAAGCAAGATTCTAGGAAATGACACTGGCAGAGGAGCCATACTCGGGGCGAATTTGAGAGACAAACAGTCCCACAGAAACACAGGTCCTCGCAAGGGCATGCTGGTTGCACTGTATCCTCCATGTCCAGATTAGATTGGTCTACAAAAGGAGGAAGAGGAGTGCTGGGAACCAGAGAGAGGTAAATATTTGCCCTTCAGATGGGCATGGTTGTTGTTTGTGGTTTACCTTCTTAGGAGGGCTTATTCCTACAGTGGGTGAGAGGTTTGACTATATCATTGTTCAGACTCTTTCTAAAGAAAATTAATCACTAACAAATTACAGTGCGATTGTGAGAAAAGTGTCATTAATAAAAAGTCAGTCAGTTAGGATGAGTAGAATTGTTGTGCAATTGGTACCAACAGTTAGTTCACTGGAATAAATAGCGAGCATCTCTATTGAAATACAGAATTGTTAACAGAGATAACACATGAGGTTTGCAGTTCCCAAACTGAGCACTGAGGTCACCTAGGGCCCCACTGCAAACTCAAAAAGCACTACAGTATATTTTAAAAATTTAGGAAAAATACAGTAACATTGTCTATTTTTCCTTGTCTATGGTAAAAAATAAACAAAGAACAACAAAACAAACCACAGTAACATCTGTTGAACATTTTGTGAACTATTATCTCTAAGTAGTTAACATTTTTAACATTGATCATTACATTCCTTTCTACAAAGGTGGTGGAGTTCAATCTGATTCCAGAGTTTGAGAAGTTTGTGCAGTGTTTAATAAGTGCTAAGTTTTTAGATATAAATACTTATTAAGGCGCTTGGACCTAATAATTTGCTAAATGGGACTGTTAGGCATTTCTTTTGGCCTAGGAATGACACAAACATTACTGAAACAATTAAAGATGCCATGTACAAAAATAATATAGGAAACTCTGCATTCAGCCGTTACCAGTTACTAACCATGCGACGACATGGTAGCTACTGAGATTCAGTGAACATAGCAAAGGTTTGCATGGGGAAGAGGAAATCCAAAAAGCTCCTTAGCAAGGGGGTTTGAAGTTTCAAAGAAGGCTTCCTTAGAAAGCCACTAGAACTTTAGGTTTCTGAAGAGAGGAGAGATACAATAGATACATGGCATATGGTTAGTGAACAAAAAGATCATGACAGTTATGATTTTCGTCTAGGACCAAGCTTACTACTGAGCTGATGGCCCCAGGTCTGATATGATCTGGACCCATATTTCTAAAGCTTGGACTGAACTGGAATATCTATAAACACAGAGTAAGGTACATAGCTATTCTGCTTATTATAAGCTACTCTTTCCCAAAACCCTCACAATTAGATATGCCTTTAACAGAAAACATTCAAGCTTAATAGGATTTTATGAAAGTCTCTTTTCTTCATAAAAGGAAGTTCGAACCACCAAAATATTACCACAGAGAACAAAAACATATCATTGATTCTCCAATATCTATTGACCACAAGGTATCTCCTTTTCTCCACGTATTAATAAATGATATCCATTTTTGATAAGCAAACACTAGAGGACCATGATAATAACCATCCAATACCCTTTAAGTACCGCAACTAGCACCCTGTCTGGGTTACCTATTATGATAAAACTCCACGTTTCTTAGCCTTATAACACAAATGGAAATCACTTTTATGTACTGAATTTTTGGGTATAAGCATTCACTGTGTTCAGGTTAAAATTACCTGAGTAATTTCTACCCATGGCTTTGTTTAAACTCTACTACTTCATCCAGAATTATTGTATAGTTTAAAGTTAAACAACAGAAGAACACTTGGGATTTCTTATCAACTTATCCAGACATTGACAGAAAGCATTCATAAACTGGGATTTTTTTTTTTCTCGATAGATAGAAGAAATTCAAGTGTGTCAAAAACTTTCCTTCAAATCATTCTCTTTTAAGTTCTATCGTCCTTACTGGTTCCTCTGCACTTTTCTGGTCTCTGTCTGTCAAATAACTGAAATGATTTTGTGGGATTTTTTTTCCCATGTTAAATATAGGCTTTTTTTTTTTTTAATTCATTGCAATTGAGCATGTCATTTATCCTTCTGCCCATTTTTCTTATATTAAAAGGTCTCCTGCTGGAATTTAATTTCAAGTTAAATCTTTACCCCACCCTCAGGCTGTGAGACTGAATTAAATAAATCCCACTAAAAGTAATAAACCACTCTTAGCTGTGGTCTTGTGATATCAGTTGTCAGCCTGTCAGAGCAAATCTGAGTGTTAAATTTACTGCCTCTGCTAGTGAGGAAAGAATCAGAACAGCAAAAAGCCCAGGGTATCAGAACTGCTGCTGTCATTCCAGCTTCATCTCAGCAGCAGGACTTAAGCATGCAAGAAAATATCTTCGAAGATGATTCTCTTGATGGGATTCCTAAAATTCATATTGATGGTAAAACATAAAGGCTCAGCTGTGGTTATTATACTTTATTTAGTAACGCTGTGAGCCCATGAGATCCGTTAACAAGAAAGATCCATTACTTCTCTTTAGGGAGGAGGGACAAAACAGAAATATGGTTCTGATGCGGAGTGATGGATTTTAGATTTAAGGTGTTAGTCAGAACTGGTGTCCAACTACATGACTGAAAGGGTCTTTTCTCATGAAAAAGAAAGAAAAGTAACATAGGTAGTCAACTTTCACTTATGAAAATTTGCAAGGAAATTAATGCACAGAACACAGCCAATCCCTTACACTTCCAAATAAAATGCTCTGGAAGGGGGAAACAACATCCTCCCTTAGTACCTTGTCCATGATTCAATGACACTGAGAGTGATCCCAGTACCAGGCAGGATTTATGGGTGTGACTAATAAAAGGTGACAGCTAGCTTCAAATCTGTTGGTTTGTCATTCAGTGGACCAATTTACAAAATACTTGTTTACCCTTAAAGCACTGAACTTGTTCAAAAAAAAGAAAAAAAAGGTCTTAAAAATGTTGGTCTCTCCATATTAAATTCTGAAGAGTTAAAGTTGTATAAACAGCCAAAAATCAATACTGTCAGTGATTTGGTATTTTTAAAGAACAGGACAACAGCTTGGCAGATTAACTTCCTACTCTCTGTGGATAAGCGCAATATTGCCTTCTGTAGAGATATAGCTGGAGGAATTCCCGGGGGTCAAGGGAGCTGAACACAGACAATTCTCTGAACAGGATTTCAATTGAGAATTCCAGAGTATGGAAGATGATAGACATTTCCCAATAATTATTTTAGTTGCAACTCTCATCTTTCTACATCTTTACCCAATCAAGCACTGAGCATACAGTTAGCACTGAATGCCTTGTAAGTCCTCAAGCTTTTCCTCAATCTTTTTAAAAACTCTTATTACTTCCTGATTTGGAAAGGGAAACTGTTTTAGGAAAAGTAAGTTCTGGAAAATAGCTTTTCCCCCATATTTTGAAGTATATGATGGCAGTCAAAATTACGGTATTTGGTTTGTTACACCTGCAAACATAGTACAAGGTCACATCCTTTTTCGTCCTCATGAATAAATTATTTCAAAATACAAATGTGGGAAAAATAATTTTCAGGTTCTTATAGCATAAAACCAATGCACCTTACTGATCTCTATTACAGAATTGGACTTTTTCAACAGTGAGCAAATACTTTCACATCTGTGATGAAGTTATTTAGCAGTATTAATTTGAATCAAAATGAAAGGATTTTGTACTTTAAGTCTGAGCTTTCATTTTAAATCATTGGAACACATGTTTGTTAGCATTTCCATATTTCTAAATTTACAAACCCTCATTAATATATTTCTGCTTAAATGTTATATGCTTATTTAGCAAGTTATCATGAAAAATGAATGGGCTTTGAAACCAGAGAGACCTAGTTTGAAGTCCAGCCATTCCATATGCTGTTTAACCTCAGGCTAATTTCACCGCTCTAAGCCTCGGTTTACTCGTATGCACGATGGGGACCGCATTGCTTTCCTCGTGAAGCTGCAGTGAGGATGAATACAAGTAACATAGGAAGTTACCGGCTCAGAGCCTTGTATGTGTCAGACACTCCCTTCTGACTCTGAAACTACCATGGGTTTTATTGCCTATGAGAATCCACGTTGATACATTTAACTGGAATTCCCGTAGTGAATGTCCTCCAAAAAATTGGAGTGTAGGGAATTTTTGAGAGTCAGGGGCATATAAATGATGATTTGAATAAAAGGAGAGATCTCAAAAATGTAGAAGATTTTCTTGTTAGATCATGAAATTCAGATCATGCAACTTGACTTTGGTCTTGATGAATTTTCACAAGATTAGACAGTTTCACAGTTAAATAGTGAATACATCACTTGCAGTTTCATACATTTATTTACTCAACAAGGGTGTAGCAAATGCCTATTGTGTGCCAAGATTTTTGCTAGGCCTAGGGGCCTAACAGTGAGCAAAATTACAATAAAGTTACTCACTGTACGATGAGGAAGGCGGACAAGGAACTTAAAAAACAATGGCAGTAATAGCACGTGTAAGCAAATGGAGCCATGAGACCACGTGGGAAAACATACAATTGGCAATGTCAACTGTAGTTCACAGAGAACTTCCATTCTAAATTCTTTCTCCTGCCTCACTCCACATTTATACTATCACTCTCTACCTTTACACCTGGTTCAGATTTGTTTAAGATCTAAATAGTCCCATTTTGGGAATGAAAGAATACTTTTCAATGTTTTTGCAATATATTTGCTAATTTTACTATGATAGAATTTAAACTGACCACTATATCATGTAAAGCTGTATGTCAGCTGTGCAGTATATAGGAGTCCAGAGACAAGTCCAATGGGTAGAGAGCTACTCAATGAGCAATGCAAACCATCTTCTTGGCCAGTATCAATTTTCTTTTGACATGTGTCAATTGCTCAATATTCTGAATTTTTTTTCCTATGAATTTGATTTTCCAAGTATTTATTTTAACTGTAAAATGAAATATTATTGAGAGATATCAGTTAACAACTCTGGGAGCTTCCTGATAAAGAAGTTGGCTCTTACAATTAGTGCCAAAATAATGGTAATGATGACAGTTAAAATTATGAACATCTAATATTTATTGAGCACTTACTATGTGCTGGTCATTGTTCTAGTCCAGTGGCTATCATCTACTCATTGAGCAGCAGTTATCAGGCATATTAACAAAAAATTTGAGGCCTTGGCCATGAGTTTCACCTTCGTGACAGGAAAATTTTTGCTTGAAGTCGCCCAAATTAAAAGAGTATTATGTTTGGAACTGAGAGGACAATCTGACTTTCTGGGCAAAGATTTCTATAATGAAGAGGCAGAAAGAAAGGATTGTATCTCACTTTATCTGAATTTCTGGGGTATGATGAGTGACTTTTTATTTCATAAATAAACTTTTAAAAAATCCCCTTTTCTCATAAGCCAGTTACTTTGCTGTTCATTTAATTCAGTATGGCCCAAAGGGACATGGCTGGGAATTTTGTTGACTTACTAAGATACATTTCCTTGATTTTATTTATTTTCTTGGGAAAAATAATTTTGATTTAGCATTTTAAAATCTATCTGCCACTTTTCAGAAACTCAGACACACAGTAACTTTAGAGGCTGATGTATTGTTAATTTACGAACTATATGAGAAGCTTCCTCTTGGTTTATGAGAGACATGACTTAAGCCTCTTTGTATTTTTTTTTTTCAATGTCTAGCTTAGGCCATGCACAGAGTTGATATCTAGCAGACATTTGTGTATTGCTTGACATGTGATTACAATATAAAGATTTTACTCCAGTTAAATGCTAAGGAAATGTCACATTCTCATTTTCCTTTCCCACAAATGCTGATGTCTTCTGAAGATCAGAATGTCTTTGCTTTTAAAAAGAATTCCTTTTCTTCATATCAAATTGTGAGTTGAAATTTTTTTCTTTAAGGTTTTGATGGCTCTGGGTATATATTTCAGTAATTCTAAATCAAATAATCATAGAGTATGAGAGCTGGAAGAAACTTCCTTCAGCATTGTGTCTGGGGATTACAAACTCAAATGCCTCCAAGGATCAGGCAGGTAACATAAATATGTGAGTCTGGCTGGGTTTAAGATCATAGGAAGGAGGAAAGCAAAGCCTGTAGCAAACTAGAGACTGCATAACCTGTCAAATTCAAACCCAATTTTGACCATAGAAAACAGGCTTGAGGGCTCTATTTGGTCCACCAGCTACCTGTTTATAAACGCTGAAGTTAATCCTTTAATTTCAATTATTAGTGCATTTAATCTTGCGCTTACCACTTTTTCAGGAAGTAGACATGCCATCATATAGTCACAGGCTCAGCAAGAGTCACAAAAGGCACCTAGCCTAACGTCAAATCATAAATTGTCTTTAAGTCACATCACAAGGCTGGTGTATTTATACTTTGTGAATTATTATCTAAGAAAATATGCAGGGGTAGGGGATAGAGCCTTAAAATTATTTCCATTTGTTCTTTTGTTTGTTTGTTTGTTTTTGAAATAAGGATGTAAAAATACCCTGATGAATTTCTTTATGTGACTTTTATTGACTTTGAAGTCATGTAAACCTAGGCCTACCTTTTGTAGGCTGTGTCACCTTGGACCATTTGCCAAATTCATTGAGCCTCGCTTTCCTTAAGAGCACATTGGTTTTATTTACCATAAAGTTAGTCCTTGGATTAAACAAGAAAATTTCTGTAAAGTGCTGAGTACAAAGCTTGTTCATATTTGATGATCACAAAATGTGAGTTTCCTACCTTTTGTGCCCTGAACCTCTTCCCTTCCTTTTTTTCCTTCTGGATGTGGGCCTGTAACTTCTTTAAACCAGTTGGCAATAAATTGGTCTGCATTCTGTCCTTTCACTCCAGCTGAGATCATCAACAGTGTTGTGGGTTTTGTTTGTAATACATTGTTAGATAAATCCTTTTATATACAAAAAATGAATGTAAACATTTTCTTTAAGGAGCTTCCTTGGAAATTTCCACCCCCTGGTTAAATAACAATTTGTATTCTTTCAAGCGCATGATTATTATTTTTTTTTTCCTTTGAGAAAAATAAGATGTTACAGAAGGCCTCCAAATGTTATGAAGTCTTTAAATGTTCACTGTAGGAAATCTGGATTTCTAAAATTAGCACCTGTGATTTGACAGGGTAGGGAGCGACTCTGTTATTATTTGTACGTGTTATCAGAGTGGCAATAACCTAGAGTCTTGGCTGCATTTTCCAGAAAAGATGCCCAATCAAGTGTTCTGTTTTAAGACACCATAATTTTTTAGAATTTTTCAAGGAACTTTATGAATTTTAGCCAATGGTTCTTTGCCATTTCATCACACACACACACACACACACACACACACACACACACACACACAAGGTAAAAATGTGCAATGGCCCAGCTAGAGATGACATAATTAATTCAAAGCTGTGCTTTGTGTATGTAGAATCAGTAAGGCAGATTTAGACTTTAAGACTTACCAAGTAGGTTTTCTTTAGATATAGATAAGAAGAGAGAAATATGTTCTTGAGTAAGCAAGAACGCAAATGTGTTTTTCCAGGTGTGTCCCAAGGACACAGTTGATAACCTTTCTTACCTAAGCGGTATTCCTGCCACTTGTCTACAACTTTGGTTACTGTCATCTACAAGCAGTCTGGTTTTCTTTTCTTTTCTTTTTTTTTTTTTTGTTTTTTTCATAATTTCTGGCCACATCTTATCCAGGTTTGGTTTTAGACAGCCATGCAGAAGAAGGGTACAAATAACCTTTAAAATGTCTCTTTTTCCTTGGTTAGCATAATTGTTCTTCATTTTGCTCTACTTTTCCAGTGGTTTGAAACCACTGTTTTTAAATGGCACCTTGAGTCATTCCTAAATCAGTCAGTCACTTTATCTCACTCCTTCTGTTACATGTGATTTCTACTGTATTTATATTTTGAATAGCACAGTCAGTTTTTTGTTTGTTTGTTTTCGTTTCTATCTACTTGTAATAATTCTTGATGATTTTAATGCTGACATAAGGAACTTGCCTTTCAGCTCCTTCACCTTTTCTCCTCCACTTGTCTGTGTCCTTGTCACCACCAACAACTGAATCCACTATATAATCTCCCTCTGAATTGACTAGTGTTGGTGATTTGACAGGAGAAAGAGCTGTTCTGATATTATTTGTATAAAATGGGTACAACCTAGGGTCCCGACTGGATTCTCTGGAAAAGAGAGCCACTTGAGTGTTCTGCTTTGAGACATGGTAACTTTCCCTCTTCTTCTCTGATCACAACCACTTACCTTTCCAGTCACTCCTTCTAGTGTTTCACTTCCCAAAATCTGCCACTCCCTCTCCTTTGATTCTACCACCTTTTCCCTGCTTCTCATCCCCATTCCTATCCCCAGTTCCTTGTATATCAGGTTTACGCTCCATGGACTGTCATCATGCTCCCTTTCTTGCATATGTCCTCATCCATCTTGTCCCTCTCTTCCTTTATCACCGTCCTAGCAAAACCCCAACCCTTGATAAACACAACTCAGATTGCCCAGGTGCTCTGCCTGGACAGACGTGCAGCTGGACATAGCTGGGGAAAACCACACACCTGTGTAGACGGGTCTTGTTTCAAATTCGTGACTTCAAACCGCAATTGGGCCTTATGCAGCTTGGCAAGCCTACCCCACTTCCCTCCTCAACTCACTCTTCCCTCTCCCAGACGACACTGCATTTGCTTTCTGTTCTCAAAGTACCTGCACTGCCTACCAAACTCACGCTCAGCCAGTGGCCTTGCTTCCTGTTCCAGTAGGAAAAGAACTTTCGCAGGCCAGCACTGTCAGTACTTTTTAAAGGAGCTAAAACTCTTTTCACAGAATATTCCAAAATCATTAAATCCAGTCAAAGAGAGCTTTTATTTCTTTATTTGTTGTTTTCAAAGTTCAAAAGTCATACACACTTATCATTACCAAGAAATCAGGTGCCTGGCACTTTCCCAGCTTTAGCACTGGAAGTTCCATATCCCGAGAAACCTCTCAGTTCTAGGCAAACTGGGTGGGTTTATCACTCAGGAAACGACACCTTGTACGGGTGAACACAGTAAAAATGAAAAAAATTAGTAATTTCTCCTGGCTACCTTACTATCCTTCCTCAGATCTATGCTTATACCAACATAGACAAGCATGTATACAACAAACATAGGGTTTTTTTCTATTGTTTTTATTGAAATAGAATCATGCTGTACACATTACTCTACAACTTGTTTTTCTTTTTCCTAATAAAGAAAAGAATTTTTTTCCCTTTACAGGGCATTTGAAATAACAAAACTGAATGCTATAGTTCAGAAAAATTGGGTCCAAGCAGCTGAAGTTGATGAATAACAATAAACTCTGAGTGATCCCAGGACACTAGACCCTTAGTGGACCTAAGTGAAGACTCTTTCCTAAGGAACAATAGGAATTATTTAACCAACTGTATACAGTCCAATGGATTCATTCCATCCTATTCAGAGATTAGTTTTCAATCTTGATTGTTATAACCACCGTGAACTACACATTTTTAACACTTAGCCCCTTGAGTGAACAACTCAGTAAATTTTATTCTCTGGTGAGTGTTCTGTTGGATGACAAGGTAACTTCAATTTGTTTTTAAAGCTCTGGTGGTCTTTGCTTTAAAAATTTATACCTATCGGTGTATAATGGATACAGACAGACATACATATGATTTTATATACATAAATCATATCATACATGTGTGTTTTTGCTATTGTTGTTTTAGTAAAGTCTTTATTTTTTTAAAAAATTTGCCTCTTCTTAATAGGTTGTTACTTGGGTTCCTGGTGTTAACCTGCTGAATATTCTTCCTTAATTTTCTACATGCTAATAAGATGTATATGAAACTTGTATATTCATGCGTAATGAAAAGTAGATTTTGGTCTTGTTTGCTTAATAAAAACATTAAACATGTGGGAGGAAACCTTCAAATATGGCTCCGAATGATCCCATCTCCTGGTAGTCATTAACCCTTGATTCATCTCTAGCCCTTGAATGTGAGCTGGATCTAGTGACCTGTTTCTGATGAATATGGCAAAGCAATGGCTTATCAATTCCAAGATCAGGTTATAAAAGACTGATTTCTGTCTTACTGGCACTCTCTCTCACTCATTTTGAATACGCCAGGCGCCATGTTGTGAGCTGCCTTTTGAAGAGGTTTGAGTTGCAAAGAACTGAGAGTGGCCTTGGGCAACAGCCAGGAATTAAGGTTCTCAGTCCTACAGCCTGCAAGGAACTGAGTCCTGCCAATAACTAATGGGCCAGCTTAGAAGCAGATCTTGCCCCATTGACCCTTCAGATGACTGGGCCCTGGACAGCACCTAGACTGCAGCCTTGTGAAAGATTCTGAGTAAAGGACTCTGTTCAGTCATGCCTGGATTCTGAGCCTAAAGGAACTCTGAGATAAAAGCTGTTACTGTTAAACTGCTATGCTGTGGGGTAATGTGTTATGCAGCAATCGGTAATACAACACATTTCACTAAACATTGCTTTCCTCATTCAGCAATACTCTATGGAAATCTGTCCAAATTAATTGATATAAGTTTCATTCATTCTTTGTAACAGCAGGATAATATTAACTGATGGGGATTTGTCATAATTTATTCAAATATTTCTTTATGGATAGTCATTAACTTGCTACTATATTTCTAGTGGCAAAAAAGCTTTAAATTAAGCAAACGTTTAAAAAATGCAATTGTTTTATTTTTCGATTTTACTCTCTATATTTCAGATGTAGATTTAGAAATTGGGAACAATACACAATGTAAGAGAAATACTAAGGAAGTCACTTTTTCATATTCTATAAAAGACTTTGGATCAAAATTATGATAAAGATTTTAGAACAAAATACCATTAAGGCAGAATTATACCTTTTTTTGTTTTGTAGAAAACATTTTGACATTTTTCAAAAATATTAAAATAAACACTTTATTTTGTTAACTTTATCAACTATATGAATTCTCTTTAAATTTCCTTTAGAAGTGTAAGAGTTAATAAAATTATTTAATCTTAGGATAGAAGGGATGCTGCAAATTACCTATTATAACCACTCGTTTCATATTTTAACTTCCATTAAAACTTTGCCATTGAAAGACATTTGAACCAATAACTTCTAATTTTACAAATAATGCAAATATACATTCTCTGTTTAAAAATGTAAATATTAACGTAGAATATTAAAGTTCCTTACTCTGGTTCCTTTTCTCTCTCTCAGAGGGAACAATAACTATTGGTTTGTGTATTGGTATGTAGTATTGCTTTTGTATGTTTTCAAGGACTTTAATTCATATAAATATGTGTATATATATCTGTTGACATTATAAATTATACCATATTGTATATATCATTCTACAAGTTGTTTTATCAAATGGCATTTGAGAATATAATTTTAACACTGCCTTCTTTAATGCTTTATGACTGATGATTAAGCTTTAGGAATGGAGAAAGATAAGTTTCTTTCATGTTTTGTTATTTTCATTTTTGTATTAAGTTAATTTTTATTTTCTTGTTCTGTTGTCGTGTAGAATCAATATCATTTTTACTTTCCAACAATGCACTTGCTTCCTTGTTAATGAAATGATGTTAGTAGCTAAGCTGGCAAACAAAATTCCTTCCATTTAAAGTGTCTCTAAGTACATTTCACCCAAGGAAACATTTTGAAACCATGTGAAGCTGAAACCTTGCCTGCAAGCATTTCTACTGACAATCACTTTTCTAGTAAGTAAGGGCTAGATATGTTTTTAACATTTGATGTCCTAATGCCTTTAAAACAAATTTTTTCAGCCTCAACAGCAAAAACATATTTTAGAAATGCCTGTTAGTCGAGAAAACATTTCAACCAAAAACACATTTGAACTGTTAAATTTCCTTGCTGAACCAAATGTTTTGCTTCACAAATGGGTTTTTAGATTTGCCTTGGTTCAACTCTATTCCTTCTTAAACATTGCTGTGAGGATTTCATAAATTATGAGCTCTTATTTCTTGGAATGTCTGTGCAATTTAGATTCAGTTTGGCAGATATTTATGAAGCATCTTCTTTGTGCTGACCATCATGCCAGTTACTGATTCAGTGAAAGATACTACACAGTTCCTGCCTTTAAGGAAAATGTTATCTAATGGGAGAGATGAAAAAAAAATCAAGAAATAAATCCCGTATAATGTAGCAAATGATAGTCATTAATTAATTAACTAATTCATCAATGAATTCTTATTTTTAGAAATTCTCCCATGGGCCAAGCATTACCCTAGGTATACAATATATGTTTAAGAAGGGACATGCAAAAGGGCACAAGAAGTAGTTACCCAATCTTTCCATAGATGAAGGAGATCAGGACAAGCTTTCTGAGAGATAATATGAGAAACAGAATTCGAAAGAAAGAAAAGAGTCTTTGCACAGGAGAAGAAAACCATTATCAGCAAATGTGTGGAGTCAAGAAAAACATTGCCTGTTGGAGAAATACTGAAGCACATTCTTGCTCTGGGCATGGTGGAGGCCGAGGGTCAATGGGGGAAGTAGACAAAGGTCAGGTTATGAGGACTTTCAGTCTATTCCAGGAGGCTAAGAAGTCAAGAGCTTACACGATGTCTTAATATTCATGCTGAAGTTCAGCTGCTTACTAATGCAGTGATAATAAATTTAGGCTTTTTGCTATCTTAATAATCCTTGAAAAAGAAAATCTGATAAATTTTCAATGGACCAGAAAAAGAATGTTCAGCAAATTATACTGAGTCATCTATTGGTGCTTAGGTACAGTATGAGTCACAGTAACATAAAAAAGTTCAGGGTAAAGTGGATCAAGCTCACATCCATACCATATTCTGGTTTCCCCTGTAACACGGTATAAGAGCCTTACTTTAATAGTGTGGGAGTTTTTCCACGATGCTTTTGATTTAGATGTACCAGCAAGGAGTTCATCTAGCAGTGGAAAATAAGGTAGACTGAGGATTCCCAAATGGTTTATGTCATGGTTAAAGTGATAACAAATTTGAAAACTTCTACAGAGCTGCTAAGTTTAACATTTTGAAAATGAGGTGAGTCAAACTAACATTCTACAGTTTACAGGTCATTGATGTGATGCCAACACTCCATAGCTTGGTCAGGTTCTTCACCATCAAATAACTAACAGTAGAAATTTGGAAAAACCATTTATGCTTCTGGACCTTAGTTTCCATAAAATCGAGAGGATTGGATAAAAATCTGTTTTAGTTGTAAAATTGTGCAAACAAAACTCATCCACTTTGTGGTAAAATTATCCCTCTTTTGAGTGACAAAAGTATACAGTAGCTCAGCTACTGGTAGAGCTGTCCAGTGTCATAACATATTCATTAATTAATTTGATAATTTCTAAGTACCTACTATGTTGAAATGCTGTTGTAGGCAATGGGAATTTGATTGCTACGGTCATTTGCACTACTAATCAAACCTTTCTGCCTCTCTGAACCTTATGGGTACTTGGAAACACTGTACTTCCTAGCCCCTTTGTAGTTGGCTAGGGCCATGGGACTACTTCTGGTCCATGAGTTGTCAGTGAAACTGGCCTATGTCCTTTCTGGGTCACAGCAATTGAATGCCAGTTTGAGACCCTCAAGTGCTCTTCTTCCAATGTTCCAAATAGCCTGTTCTATCAGCCTGAGTCCTGGAATAAACCCCCAGCTGAGCTGCAATAGGCGTATAGAATAAGCAAGAAATATACTTTCATTGTTAATTGTTTTAAGCTAGTGAGATTTTGAACTTGTGTGTCACTGAAGCTTACTTAGCTAATCCTGGACTGAGAATGAGGAGAAGACAGACAAGGCTGCTGTTCTCATGGCGTGCACAGTCCAGTGGGAGATAGCAGATACATAAGTAGAAACAAATGAACAAAATGATTTCAGATAGAGAATGCCTGGGTTAATGGGGAGGAAGAATATGGATTTAGGATGGGTGGTCCTTGAAGGCCTCACTATAGATATTTCAATTAAGGCAAATAGACAATAAGGAGTCAGTCATCTGAAGACTTTTGGAAAGAGAATTCCAGACAGAGAAACAACATGTAAAAAGTCCCTCAGGTGGGACAAGCTTAGTATGTTTAAGAAATAGAAAAAGGCCACATGACTAGAGTCTAGAGATTGTGTGTGAGTTGTAGAGTGTACAGTTGGGAGATGGGCAATGGACTTTCTCAACCCTGGGAGCACATCAGATTCTCCTGCAGTACTTGAACAAGACACCGATACCATCCCCAGTCCTAGATACTCTAGAGTGGTAACAGGCCTCAGTATTTTTTTTAAAGTTCTCCAGATGATTCTAATATATAACTTGGGTAAATAGTCTCTGATGTAGAGTCCTATAGGTGATGGCTAATTCTTGATGGTTAGAATTTTAGTTTAAGTTGGAAAACGTTTAGCAGGGAGGTGACACGACCTAACTTTTGTTTTATAGAATCACTCTGACTGCAATGTGGGAATGTATTACAGGGTGAATCAGGAAGACTGTTGAAGAGGCCATATCAGAAATTTTGATGAGAGATGACCCAGTAGCTTGGACTACCAAATGGCAGTAGAGAAAAATTGCTGGATTCAGGATATGTGTTGAGACTTATGCTAAATTCACTTGCTGATGGATTGGATACATTTATGGTAGTGGTTGTCATGGTGAGCAAAGGGAGAATAAATAATGACACCTATATTTTTGGGCAAGAGACTGAGTTAAAAGGGGAGCCACTAGCTTAAATAAGTAAGACTGGAACAGTAATTGGTTTGGAAAGTGGTGAAACCAAGAGCTCTTTTCAAGACTTGTTATAACTATTGCAGCTATTACACATCCAGTAGACACACAAAGTAGACAGATATCAGAGCTGAGATGAGGAATGAAGATATAAAGTTGTTGGTTACCAGCAAATAGTTTTTAAAGCCAAGAGACTGGTGTAGTTAGGGAAGAGAGCCAAAAACTGAGTCTTTGTACATTCTGGCTTTTAGAGACTAACCAGATAAGGGCAAACCAGAGAAGACTGAGAAAAAATAGTCAGCAAGGTAGAATGGATATCAGAAGAGCATGCTTTCATAGTATTGCCAGGAAGAGTGCCGTAAGGAAGCAAGTGATCAACTTGTTGATTGTTGCTGCAAGGGACAGTAAAAGAAAGACGCTGATAGTGTGCAAATCTGTTACTATTTCTCTTTTGTATTTATCTTTGATTCAATTCAATTCAATCTGGTATACATTGAAGGACACGATGTAGAATGGTGCCATGCTCTTCAAATACTTGTGCCAAGTATTTCTTAAATGAATTTTGAAAAATTAAGCAACACCTGCAAATTTTTAAGTTGACATCTAAAGAATTTTCATCATAAATTTAAATAATATTTGCAAATGAGGTAGTTTTCAAAACACTATAAATGCTTATATTTATGATAAAATTATTACTTCTCTTTTTAAATGTACCCAGTGGAATATTAATACCAGAGTCTGTCATTCATTTAAAATATACATGAACATGTTCTCTACCAGTTGAAACTTTTTAAATATTCTCGTTGAACTTATGTTTTAATTCTACTTCCTCCATTGAATTTTATCTTAATGTAATATATATTTAAGTATGAAAGTCTTTTACTAATCATTTTATTATATGTAATACAATAAAAATATATTAAAATTTAAGTTTAAATAAAAAAATCCCCATGCTTTTAAGTGTTAAGATTATTTTTCTCAAGTGACTTCAGCAACATGGCAGAGTAGGCAGCTCCAAGTTCTCCTTCCCCTGTCCCCCATCTTCCAGAAACATCATAAAACAATCAGAAACTGTCAGCAGCAATGGAAAATGATTGAGTTTTGCAGCAACCAAGTGAATGCTGCATTTCAAAGTAGTAGGAAAGCTCTGTGGTGTTTTTACTTATCTTTGACACACCCCCCCCTTGCTGGTGTGGCTACAGTCTTGAAGAGTGTGGGACTCTGGTCCTTGGTTCTGGAGGGAATGTAGCTGATCTTATTTGCAAATATTTTGTATGTCTATTCTGACCTGTTTGGGGGCTGCCTGAAGGACCGATTCAAGGTGTTGTCTCTGTTTCACTATTCACAGCTTGGGTTGGAAAGGTGCTTGGGTTGGAAAGGTGCTCCCAAGTTCTGCAAGGTAAACTAACAACCGCAGATACTTTATGCAAAAGATTATAGTTAAAAAATATAATAGACTACCTTATACCTTGGAGCAAAATGTGGGGAGAGTTTCTTTAGAAAATTGGGTGATTCAATGCACTTTGAATAGGGGGGAATTTAGAAAACCATGCACATACCCAGGGCAAGGTGCATGCTCTGAATAAAAACAAAGAAGACCCTAAGCTCTCACCACAGATCAATTGCTAGGTTCAGTGCAAACTTGGCTAAGTGTTGAAAGAGTGCTCTGGTACACAGCCAATATGCTAAGACTGGAAAAGGGTTTTATTGTTTGCTTGTTTGTTTGTTTTATGCTCCTATTGTTCAGGGAAATTTCTGTCAAAACCCTAGCTGAACAGAAACTGAAGAAGAGACTTTAACGACTATACATGATAAGGAATAGTGTCTTTGCAAAAATGGTTTGGGAAAGCCACCAAGCCAATGGACTACTACAGCCTTCAACAGCAACAGAGAGAAAGAAAGAAGGAAGGAAAGAAAGAAAGACAGAGAAAGAAAGAAAGAAAGAAGAAAACACTTGGGAAGGGGAAAAATCTGATTTCCAGAGTTACATCATAATATTCAAATGTCTAGTTGTCAGCAAAGAAATCACAAAGCATACAAAGAAACAAGAATGGCCCATTCAAAACAACAAAATAAATTGTTCTTTTGAAATCATCCTTGAAGAAGCCCAGAACTAAGACTTACTTCTTTATTCATAATTTCCTTCAGCTTTTTGAATAAATTTAGGACAGTTACTTTAAAGTTTTTGCTAGTAAGGAAATTATGAATAAAGAAGTAATAGATATCATAAAAATGATGTATGAACAAAATAAAAATATCAATAAAGAAACAGAAATTATAAAAAGGAACTAATCAGAATTTCTTGAGCTGAAAAGTATAATACCTGAAATGGAAATTTTTATTTGGGTTGCAACAGCATATTTGAGCAGGCAGAAGAAGAAATCAGTGAACTAGACAATAGTACAATTAAAATTATTGAGTCAGAGGTGTAGAATGAAAAATGAATAAAGAAAATTTAAACAGAGCCAAAGGGATCTGTGGGATACCATAAAGTATCCAACATATGCATTATGGAACTTTCAGGAGGAAAATGGAGAGAGAGGACCAGAAAGCATGTTTGAAAAGATAATGGCTGAGAGGCTCCCAAATTTGATGCAATACACGAATCCATACACCCCCAAAATTCAATGAACTTCAACTAGGATAAAGTCAAAGAAACCCACATCAAGACACATTGTAATCAAACTGTCAAAAGATCAATAAACAAAAATGTATATACATACAATGGAATAGTATTCAGCTGTAAAAATGAATAAAGTTCTGATACAAGCAAAATATAGATGAACCTTGAAAACATCATGCTAAGGAAAATAAGCCAGACACAAAAGGGCAAATATTGTATGACTCCACTTATGTAAAATATCTCCACATGCAAATTCATAGAGATAGAAAGTAGATTAGAGGTTATTAGGCACTTGGGTAGAGGGACTGTGGAGTTATTGCATAATGGTTATAGAATTTTTGTTTAGGTGATGAAAAAGTTTTGGAAAGAAACAGGGGTGATGGTTGTACAACATTTTGAATGTAATTAACACTACTGAATTGTATATTTAAAAATGATTAAAATGGCAAACATATTTATTTTCCCACAATAAAATAAATTTTAGCAAAGAGATTACTCTTTGGATTGAGTTACCATTATAGTTATTATTAGTATACAATTGATTATAACATATATGCATATCTATATATATTATACATTTTGATAGTAATCATTAAATATGAAAGATATACTAAATTGGGAGTGTATTTTTCATGAAATGTATGGAAATTTATTTTTCTAAAAAACATTCTGCATCCATAGCTGAAGTTTATTTATTGCTACAATGAGATAAATTTCAGAATCAATTGCATTTTTGGTTTACCTTTTATCTTGAGGTATGTGCTAAGAAAATTTGCTGGCATAAATAAAAAATGGAAATGAAGAGAGTTTCATAACAGCAACGTCACATAATTCCTCAATTGATGTTGAAAAAGTGAATGGAAGTCATTTGGGCTATCTGTTCTCAACCTGAAGTTAATGTCTTAAATTATCTCTGTTATTTTCCCTGAAGAACAATGTGCCAAAGTGAAACTGGACCTGATAAGAATTACATCTTCCATTTGTATAGGCAAAGGCAGGTGACTGTGAAAGGGGAAGTGTGAAAAGAGAATCCATGTAATACCTTAAACTTAGTCTCTTGGAAAGTCTTTGTTTACCACCATGGTCACAGGCACTTTTCAGACTTCTGGTTCATTGGAAAGAACATTAGACCAAGATCCAGATTTGCCATCCAGGTTAAACTCCACTACTGGGAAGCAGAGAAAATGAAGAATTGGATGTGTTTCAATATAATTGCTTTGATGCCATCTTTGCTGATGTACATAAGGTAAATGTTACGGACATTATAATGCAAGATTTCAAGAGAAAGAACATTTAGCAAAGAAAATACAGAACTGGGAAACCATAGTTCGAGTTTATCCAGGAAACCTTTTTGTGTAATTTAGTGTCTTTTCCCAGCATACTTCCTATGCAATTTAGTGCTGTTTCCTGTACTTTTTTGTTTTGTTTTGTCTAGTGATTTGGTCCCCACAAGTCAATTACAAGAAGATATTCATTGAGCTATTTCATCCTGAATTAAAAGCTTCTCAATAATGAAAAGCACATCAAATAAGGAATGCTGAGGTTACTGTGGAAAGCAAAGGCATTTTTTTTTTAATTTTACAAAATCTCTGATTTAAGCTCTTTCAAAAACTCACAGAGAAAATGCCACTCTGCTTACAGTAGGCAAAGAATAGAGATCAGATACCTCTTATGCTAGAAAGCTTCTTATGATCATCAGGAAACCATAAACTTGTAAAACAATTTTGGCTGGCCAATGAGGATGCTTTGTAAAAAAAAAAAAGTGAAATGAATATGCTCATATAAATTCATACATAGTGCTTGGCTTAAACTAGGGTTATGTAGGCTTTGTCTACATTAGACAAAAACCTGGAGAGAGACCCATAGGATTTGAATATACTATGGAAGTCTCATGCTTGTGGTCTGCCTGTTTCCACTATGGTCCTTTATAATTCATGCTTCCTGGAAGTCAAGGAGATCTTGGAAAAATAAAGACTAAGTCTTTTGATTTACCTTATTTTGAAAAATCTCCCAATGACTTTCCTCTATACTAGAATAGATTACAGACTCCTGACAATAACCTAAAAGGCTCCTGCCTAACACATCTATCTCTTCTCAGAGCTTCCCCATCTCGATCTTTGTACTCCAGCAGCTGCCCTTCCTCTGTGTCTGTTCTCTAAACATGCTGAGTTTGTGCCTGCTTAGGGCCTTTGCACACACTCTTCCCCCTCCCTGGAATGTTCTTTCCCAGATCTTTGCCTGGCTGGTGCCTTTTCATCCTACAGGTCTCAGTTCAAAGGTAGCCTCTTCAAAAAGGCCTTTCGCAAACCACCCCTCCCTGTTCTCTCACTTCCTGTCTACTCTGCTGTGTGTTACAAAGGAGATGTCTTCATAACACTCATTATTATTATTAAAATTTTTCTTGTGTAATTATTTGCTTACTTCTTGTTTGTCTCTTTCCTTACGTTGCAACTTCATCAAAGGGGATCAATCTTGTTCATGATTATATCCTGGTCCTCTAGAACAATATAGAGTAGGTGCATAATAAATATTTGTTGATGATTGATTAACAGAGCCTTTTGGGCTACTTTTCTCCTAGATTATTTCCTTACAAATTCACCCATGGGCCTTTTTTCCTCTGCACTGTGCAGTTTGTTTTAATTCTTAAAAGCTGACTGACTTGCACACAGCAAAATTGACTTGATTCAAATATGTGACTCATGAGTCTGCCACTTTAGGAAATACGAGCTGGCTAATAGATGGTAGCAAAAAAAGCCCCTGGAATCTGTAAGTTCACTTCCATTTTTGGAACTAGAATGAGAAAGCAAGGTGAATTGCAAAAAAAAAAAAAAAAAAAAAAAATTATGTCTCTAATAGTCTGGATTTTTATTCTTTGTGTCTGGATCTGCCCATTAATCTGAAAGTCCTAGTAAATCATCAAGTTACATTTTTTTCTCCATAAAATCCTGCTCATATCATGCCGTTCCCCCACTGTTCCAGATTTCCAGTGTGGAAGAGGCCAGAACTGAAATCAATGGCCTGGCCTGGGAGTGGGCAGGGAACAGCATCTCTTTCCCCATCTATGCTTCCTAGCAATTACATTCACGTTTGAGATTTCAGCTCCGGGTTAGGTTTGCTTATGTAGTTCTATTTTGGCTGTAATCAATTTGTAGAATTTTTCCACTAAGAAGTCAATCTTTCAATAAGCAAGGTATGATGCACTGATGTTTATCATTTGTACTTACAATTAACATTTCCCAGTTATTGGTCATAATCAGGCTGTTGTTAAATTTGGTCAACACCAAGAGTTGTGAAACTTAAAGTATTAAGGCAACTGTTGAACAAAATCAATTAAATAGTTGTTGATTTTAAAACCATTATTGTTTAAATAGAAAAACTACTACACTGTGCTTCAGCCAATTTGTAAGTATTGCTATTCTGAGTCATCTGCAGACTGGCTTATTAAATAATTGTCAGTATTTCCTTCTTGGCTTCCTCTCCCCCAATTCCATTATTTTCAGTTCATAGTTTCAAATGAATGTTTACTTTTTAAGATGATGAATATAAAAGCAAACAGCGTTAAAGGTCCAGGAATGCTGTTCTTATTTACCTCTATTTTCCTTCAACTCCAACTAAATGGAAATAATATTTTAGTATTTTATTCACAGACAGTATTATTTACGCTGGGAGCACAATAAACTAAATAGTTAAAAAAATTTGCATTCAAACATAAGATCTAGGCTTTGGAAAAGAAAGATATTGTAATATTAAAATAATTTTCTTTTCTTTTTCTTAATAAAGTGTTAGTCTCTCTGATTCCAAGGAATATTCTCTCACACCATTTCAAAGGGTAAGATGATGAATGAATAGGCTTTAATAAATAAATAACAGTGTAAAACTCAGTAACAACTTATGTTAAAAACCACAGTATATATGAAAACTTTCAACATTTTTCGTATTTGAAGAAATGAAAATACGTGAAAGATTTATAAGGAGTATTGAGCAAGGTAAAACTTGACAAACTTAGGTAAGGATTTGGTATTGGGTTTTCACAGAGATTTTATTTTGGAAAGAAAAGAGAATAGTAGGAAAACAATTATCTGTTAATAAGATATGATTATTTTTAAAACCCACTTTCATGATTTTAGGTTCGTATATTCCCTATTGCTGGCTGCATTAGGAATATTTTGCTCTCTAAAGTCAGTAATGAAGGTTTAAAAACCATGAAAGGTTTTCTTTTTACACTCGAGGAAGAAACTTTTCTTCTCCTTTAATCCAAAGTAGCAGATACAAAATCCTTAACCAACAAGACCTATTTCATTAACCTTTACATTTCAGCTGACAACAACAGTTCATTTATCAGTTAAAGTGCTTGCTCTTTAATAATTTCTATGCTAAAGTAGCCACCACTCTAAAATTTAGTTATGATTCCAGGTTATCCTGGCTTTTCTTAAATTTAAAGAAAACCCTGGCCCTGTCTAACTGGCCTATAGTTCTATTCTGGGTGCACAGGTGGAAATATTCACGTGAAACTTAGCCTTCTCATAGTTTATTTTCCCCTTTGATTCAGTGGTTTTAAGGTATACTCGATTCTGCATTTTTGAGCTACGGCCATTGAGATAACCATCCTCAAAGTCCTCCTAATCTTCTCTTCCCCCATTATCACTAAAATGTGTGCTTGCTGAGGGATGGGATCATGTACATGTCATTTTTGTTTCCCAGGTGCTGGGGTAGCAAATAGGTTTCATCTTTGTGTCAATTGCAGATAGATTGCTAGTGACTGCCTGGAGTGATACACTGAGAAGCAATCTGAGGCTATGTCTGTCATCAGAGGGAAATATTGCTGTGTTCGATTAGCAATGCCTGCCATGGGAATGGTAGGAAAGAATAGTTCTAAGACTGGGCATTTGCTATTCCTGTCCTTGTGCTTCAGGAGGTGCCTATAACAGACTGGCAAATGATAAATGTTTGCTGGAGAGATGAATGAACTTCCATTTTATTTGGACAATTCCCCTACACAGCAAGAAAACTCAGAGGTTCCTTTCCATCTTGACCTTTCAAATTTCCCTGCTACTCAGTCCAGAGACTACTTCTTGGATTGGCCAGATAAAAATTAATGCTTTCTGGGCCTCACCCAAATTGAACTTCCAGAGTTGTCAGTCTATACCATTTATTTCTCACCCATATTATGTATTTGTCTTTAAGCACTATTTGAATTTCCTATATATTTGGGTTAATAGTATTTGTGATCTAGCCACTTTAATTTTGTTGTTGGTTCTAGGCAAAATTATGAAGTAGACTAAGTATGGGCCCTGTGGTCCAAAGCTTAAGTTCTAAAATCTATTTTATACTCTTGTATGGCTCTTCCTGCAGTATCAAAACCTGCTTTCAGGAAAGGGTCTGCTATTATATGATGTAATACTTTTAAGATAATATATTAACGTTTATGGGAGCATTTTAAAAATGCCTTTTCTAATTCTAGAGTACAAGTCTTTGTCTTACTCATAGAAGCATTTCGAGATATATTGAGCAAGTCGTAAAATAATTTTTGAGCATTTGGCACCTCCTTTGAGAAGTTTGTGCTCATTCCTTTTTGCATGTGTCCTTTATAATTTTCCATCTTGAACTCTAAAATCTTCTATAATTAAGACAGTATTTATACACTCCTTCCTGTACAGTACCAAATAGAACACTTATAAAGCAAGCAAACAAATAGACCATCAAGAAAACAATGACAAAAATCTTGATATAAATGCCTGATGATACTTTAAAAGTGATGTTCTTTTTGTCAATTAACGACACCTAAATGCTTAGGTCAGAATTTAAAAAGTCATGTTATTTCTTCTTTCTTTCTAATGCTTGTCCAAAATGCAAATAATACAATCTACTTTATAAGCTGTATTAGGATAAATAACAGATATATATGGTTTAGCACAAAAACAGTGCCTGGACTGTAATGGACACTCAATAAATGACAGGTGCTATTAAGATTTGTACTAACCCTGGTGTGTATCTCAAACATGTTTTCCCTTTAATGTTACGCTTATGAAAATGACACTTATCACTCTAGAAAATCTTGAATGTTTATAGTAGTAAGGGCAGGGTAAGCATGGTTATGTTAAAGATTCTGACAAATTAACATCTACTTTTACTAACCAAGTGTTTCACAAGAGCTGAGGATAAGCAGCAGCAAAAGTGATTGGTTTGAATTTCACATGTTTTTTCCTAATTGCACTATTTTGTGTGTGTGTTTGTGTATGTGAACATGGTATACTTTTTACACAGAAAAGAAGTTTTTAAAAATATGCTTAAAAGGAAAAGAAAGAAAGCAATAAATCTATAAATCCAAAATGATCTTTTGAGTAATCTGGCTACATAAATTCCAAATAATTATCTGAATAATTGAGAATTAGCTCTGTAAAAGTTTATAAGCAAATGCCATTGATCTGTTTTGTTTTCCCATTTAGTTTATAAGGTACTTGGAGGAAAAAATTATTTATGGCTTTATAGTGATTACACTAACGGTATACACATGATGAAATTTAGTAAATATTTTCTGAAGAAATATAGCAAACTATCCACCAAGTTTTGTGTTGCTTTTCGTAATACATAATACAGTTTTGTTGCTGGAATATGGCTACCTGCTGGGGACTACATTTCCCATCTTCCTTTGCTACTAGGTGGGGACATGTGACTATTTTTCACTATAGAATGTGAGTGGAAATGACGATGCCACTTTAGGGGCAGAGTGGTAAGGAAGAGGGCATGTTTGCTCCATGCTCTTTTTCTGAGGACTCTGCATTTAGATGACTCCAAGGGATGTGGGGATAGGAGCCCAAGTCCGTTTATTCACCACCATCATCACTCACACTGAACTATAATGGAGAAATAAACTCTCACTGAGTTAAGATATGGGAAATTTGAGATTTATTTATTACCACAGCTAGCAATTGTCTAACAAATACAAAGATCGTTTTTTATTCAGATAAACCTGAATTCCCCCAGCCACCAGCAAATTTGAGTTACTTTCTACATCAGGCTACATTCACCACTACATTGCTAATTTTGATTTTTATACTTATCTCAAATTTCCACTTCTGACACCTTAAAAAATTTTGACATCTTGAGTATCTAAAGTTTTGACATGCCACATGTTAACAAATTTAGCAGAATATTAGTTATATTGGCATCTTAAGATGATCTGTCTTTTGGCACATCAAGATGGAATGAAGCAAGATCATCACAATATTGTACTAGTCTTGTAAAGCCTTTCTTTAGATTGTTGCTTGTAGTGATTATATATTTAATATTTTGGCACATAACTACTTTGTGGACGATCAGGACAGTAAGCAGCCTGCCATTTGAATTAGAAAAGTTACTGTCTTCTGCTTTTCCATAGATATTCTCAGTATTAAGAAATCCATGATATTTATAAAACATGTCTGAATGAAAAACAAAACAAAGCAAAAGTTTTCATTTGGATGGTGAAAAGGACTAAAAATCAAAGAGTAAATTACTTCAAATTGGTATCTTTCAACTATAATTTCACCAACTTGTTGTTTGGAGTATTTTTATGTCCCATTCTTCAAACTTATTTTTTTCTTTACAATGGTAAAATAGTGGTAATTTGGTATTTTTCAAATATGAGTTGTTTTGTGCTAAAACACAATTGTCTGTCACTGAACATGTTATAGGAAAGGCTTAGAATGATAAGTTTGTTTTTAAACACTGTATTTTCGTGATACCGTAAATAAAAACCACCTTTAAAACCTGCTCTGACAACTTCTATAATATCTTGAAATTTTAAATTAAAAATGTCAAATTATGCTATGTCCATTAAAAAGGACAATTAAAATGTTTTAAATGTTTTCATCTTTTTATATGAATAGAGTCTTGACCATTTTCTCTCCAGCATATATCAATCATAAACAGAAACTATCTGAATATAACATTAATTCTGGGGGCTGAATTAATTATTATGATGACTGTCACTTTAGTTGACAGCATAAATGATAATGTTCAGTATAAGAGAGGAGAAAGTACAAGTGTTCTGGGTTCAGGCAGATCTAAGTTGAATTTCTGCCGCTTACTATAGTCACGACCTTGAGAAAGTTATCTAAACTCTCTGAATCAATTTTCTTACCTATAAAGGGTAGATTCAAAATCATATAAGTAATACCTAGTATATGTTATGTGCTCAATTGTAACCACAATCATATGTAACTTACATATGTAAGTCTTATCATGTGAGAGATGCTTACATTTAATAAATTTGAACATTTTTTTTTCTTATGTTTTAGAGTCAGGAAGGGTGGTGTTGGGAAGAATTTTTTGTAACAGCCAGCCCTTGCCACAATAATGCTGTGTAACAAACCACCTCAAAATGCAGTGACTGGCAACAATGGGAATTTATTGCCATTCCCCAAGACCTGCAGGCCAATGGGTATATCTAATTTAGAAATAGGTTCATTTGATTTAGATGGCAAGGTAAGTTGGGCTTAGCCCCAGGCTATGGAATGGGTTCAGGTCTACTCAGTGTGTGACCTGTGATCCAGGGCCTTGTTGGAAGGAGCAGAGTCTACCTGGGAGGAACCCTTATCGTGATGGATCAGCAGGTACAAAAAGGCAGCCAAACCATGCGAGCACTTCTGCTAATTCTTCATACTAAAGCAAGTGACAATGTCAAGTGGAGAGGGAAAGTATACTCACAATGGGTCAGGAGAGCAAATATATGTGGACTACTCAAATTTCAGAATATAGTTCATAGAAGGAAGAATGAAAACAGTTTAGGTCATCAGAATAGAAGAACCAAACAGAAAGCGCTGCTCTACTTTAGTCATAGTGTAGAAGAAATTGAATGAATGAGATGAGGAACAGAAGGAAAGAAAAAGAGGAGGGAAAGGACAAGGCAGTTCTGAGTATTAAAATACAGCAGCACTAAAGAGACAGACATTCTAAAGAGAAATAATTTTAAAAGTAGTAGTTAGTTCTGAAAAACAGCATGTGTATTTAGCTGTCATCACAAATAGAGACAGGCAGAGTAAAGTTATTAAAATTGACTCTGTGTGTCCAATATTCAGACTTATTCAGGCAAAAGTTAGTTACTCATGAGTCATCTCTGAGAAAGATATATTATTCGTGCAGTAAAATATATGGTGAATTGAAAGCCAAGCAAATGATGAGTTTACACAGAATAAACTATTTCCATGAAGTATTAAAACTATTTTGGCAATATCTATTTATATAAAACAGATATGCTTATATATAAACTCTATTAATTAAAACAGATATATCAGAACATTTGTCACTAAAATATGAGCCTTATATAGTTTCATTATTGTATATATTGAAAAGTGTTTTCTTAAAAACATTACTTTAAGAGTATTTATTCATTTAGACTTTTTATAAACACAGATTGTTTCTCCCAAATAGACTAGATTAATGTAATTTTATAGTAAAAAACTACAATTAATTTTTAAGTGTTCAGTCAACAAATTGTCTAGATGCTGAACATACAAAGATGAATTTAAAACAGGAATCATGGTTTTAAAGAAACTCACAGAAGAAATACATAATTTTAAACAATATGTTAGAAACAGTAATTGGAGGATATGGAAAAATGTACAAATAATTTCCAGTACAGGGAAAGTGAAAGTATTGTCAGTGTAGTGGTGTTTGGGTTGAGTTGGAAGGATAAATAGAAGTTGGTTAGGAAAAAGTTTGGCAAGGGGAATTCTGATAGAAGGAACAATGCAAGAGCCAAGAAACACAGCACGTGCTAGTGATATGGGAAGTGAGCAATCCAGGATGGCTGGGCATACCTATTTTGCATGGAAGCAGTGTCTCCACATGGTTTGAAGCATAGATTGGAGTTAGAATTAACAGATGCATTGGTCAGGCTGTCTGCCTTTCCTACAGCCTTTTTCTGACTCTCGGGTGCCTTGAGATAACCAATCATTTTCCGTTGCACAAAAATTTTGAAAACCATTTCTACTGGGAGAATGAATTGAGCACACATATAGGGAATCTTGGGACAGCCCCTTGCTATCATAAACCTGAAAATTCGGCACAAAAAGTCAGTCTTCAGAGAGGGAAGGAAACAGAGACAGTAAGAAGCAGGGACAAAAGGCAATATGAGCTTTTGGGGATGAGAAAGGAAGGCAGCTGGATTAAATCATAATGCTTCCCAGACACTCATCCTGGGAGCCTGTGACACCAGTGGCACTTTTGGCTTTGGGCTCCTGGAGAGTCCCCTTTGGTTTAAATTAACTCACCTTTCATTAGATTCAACTAAACCCTCTTCCTAAATTAATTTCAAACTTTGGCCTTTGACAGGTGAGTAGTGGGAAAACATTTACATTTTATAATAGTAACAGTAATATTAATATAATAACAATGATGAGAGTTCGCACTTACTGAATGCTTATTGGGATAACAAAGTGCCATGTGAGCACATTTTACAGGTATTATCTCATCAAATCCTCCAAGCAATCTGATAAGTTAGGTGTTATTACTAAACCCCATTTACAGAGGAACAAATTAAACTGAAATATGAAGTGATCCAGTCCAACTTAAAGTCTGTGTGCCATTCAACAACACCTATTAGAAGGGCTGATGATATCGGTTATGAAGATGGGTGAGAGACAGAAAATCCAGTTAGGAGGTAGTTGTAACAGGCAAGTCACAGGCCAACCTGGATTGAATGAGATTAACTGAATGGACCAAGATAGGAGCAGTGGGATGTGGGTAGATGACCAGTTTAAGAGATACTTAGTTCTGTCCCATTGGTCTATGTCTCTATTTTTGTGCCAATACTGTGCTTTTTGGGGTACTATAGCCTTGTAGCATAGTTTGAAGTCTGGTAATATGATACCTCCATGTTTGTTCCTTTTGCTTAAGATTGTTTTGGCTATTTAGGCTCTTTTCTTGTTCCAAACAAAGCATAGAATTATTTTTTCTAGATCTTTCAACTATGACATTGGTATTTTGATGGGGATTGCATTGAATCTGTAAATCATTTTAGGAAGTGTGGACATTTTAACAATGTTGATTCTACCCATCAACGGGCATAATATGTTTTTCCCTTTGTTTGTGTCATCTGCAATTTCTTTCCTTGGTGTTTTGTAGTTCTGTTTGTATAGACCAGTGGAAGAGAACAGAAAACTCAGATATAAAACTATCCACATACAGCCAACTGATCTTTGACAAAGCAAACAGTAATATACACTGGGGAAAAGAATAGGGATTCAATACATGGTGCTGGGGAAATTGGATAGCCACATGCAGAAGAATTAAATAGGATCCATATCTCTCATGACATACAAAATTAATTCATAAAAGACTTAAATGTAGAGCATGAAACCACAAGAATACTAGAAGAAAATGTTGGAAAAACTCTTCTAGATATTGGTCTAGCCAAAGAATTTGTGAAGAAGAACCCAATGGCAATCACAGCAACAATAAAAGTAAATAAATGGAACTTGATTAAATTAAAATGCTTTTGCACAGCCAAGGAAATAATCAACAGAGCAAACAGACAACCTATAGAATGGGAGAAAATATTCACAAGCTATACATCCGATAAAGGGTTAATAAATAGAATCTAAAAAGAACACAAGCAAATCAGCAAGAAAAAAATTAACCCCATCAAAAAGTGGGCAAAAGACATGAACAAAAGCTTTTCAAAAGAAGATAGACAAATGGCCAATAAACATATGAATAAATTCTCAACATCACTAATCATCAGGGAAATGCAAATTAAAACCATAATGAGATATCAGCTTACCCCATTAGAATGGCTTTTATTAAAAAGTCCAAAATAATAGATGCTGGTGTGGATGCAGAGAGAAAGGAACACTTCCACACTGTTGGTGGGATTGAAAATTAGTACAACCTCTATGGAAAACAGTGTGGAGATACCTCATAGAACTAAAAGTATACCTACCATGTGATCCAGTAATCCCACTACTAAATATTTACCCCAGGAAAAGAAGTCATTTTATCAAAAAGAAACCTGTACTCAAATGTTTATTGCAGCACAATGCACAATTGCAAAGATGTGGAATCAACCCAAGTGCCCATCAATTCGTGACTGGATTAACAAAAATGTGGCATATGTATGCCATGGAATACTACTCAGCCATGAAGAAGGATGACTTAATGCTTTTTGCAACAATTTGGATGGAACTGGAGACCATTCTTCAAGTGAAGTATCTCAAGAACGGAAAAACAAACACCCCGTGTACTCACTGTTAAATTGGAAGAAATTGATGAGCACACATGTGCCCAGATAGAAGTAAAACTCAAAGGAAATCAAGCAGGGGGGAGGGGCGAGGAGGGGATGGGTAAAAAACTACCTAACAAGTATAATGTACACTATCTGGGTGACAGGCACACTTATGACCATGACTTAAGCATTATACAAGTTATCCATATAACCAAAAATATTTATACCTCCACAATACTTTGAAATTATAAAAAGAGAAAGATTTAGGAAGCAGAATCAATAAGACTAGGTTGTGGTGACAGAGAGACAGCAGGGCAGTCGAGGAGTCCCCAAGATTTCTGGCTAGAATGAAAGGTGGGTGGTGGTTCTGGACCATGCCTTGAAAGAGGGGGCACTTCAGTGGAGGCTGAGAAGTCTCTGGATGCAATATTATCTTTGAGATCTGAGCCTGAGCCCCTCATGTTGTCCACTTTCCCCTCCCCTTCCTCAATCCCTTGAAGCCTTTTCTCCCTCAACCTCAATCCCAGGCCCTGGTTAGACTGTAGATTATAGATCCAGATTGACCACTTTCCCTTCCCT
>RJWJ010017928.1:0-32298 GCA_004363605.1 Indri indri
CACCCTGACACCAGGGGTTCTTGTCCTGGCCCTTCCCACCCACAGCCCCTAGTCTCATTCCTCGCCACACATCTGTTTTTCTTCTCTTCCCTTCTCCCTCCTCTTTTCTTTCTCTCCCCCTTCCCTCTCTGGAACTTCGGATTTCCTCTGGCTGACTCACGCACAAAGGTTCCACGCCTCTCTGGAACCTCCTCCACAGCTGAAACCCAGACCTGAGGATCTCGCCTTCTCACCCTGATCAAAGGTGTTTTCCAAACAAAAACTCTTCCTTTCTAAGATAAATTTTGGAGCCACCTGTTCAGAAAATGAAAGTATTCCCTACCTGATTGCAAACTGCCTGGGATTATAGGTACAACAAATAAACCATCCACTCCTCTTGTTCCTTTCCATGTACACAATACACTATTGATCAGCAACAATCACACGGTGACTGCACTGTTTCTGCTCCACTCCACATTCCTATGTGGATTGAGAGGACACCCGCAGATAGAATTCTCTGTCGCCTATATTTTCCCTACAGCTGCAGGCCTTCAAAGACTAGTGCCAAATACTGGTTCCCAGATTTACTAGCCTTTTGCTCTTGCACACATTGCTTAGCCCTTCTAGTCTCAGTTTCCCAGTCTGTAAAATGGGGTGCTAGATCAGCTCATAGACTTCTTGGGAAGATTAAATTAATTAATTCATGTAAAGTGCTTAATACATGAAAGGGTGCAGTAGATGTCAGCTGCTACTTGTTTTTCTTTTTCGTTCCTTTCTCCTGGAATAGCATGATTTTATTAATGGAAAGACAAGAGTTTAACCTTTGAGCTTTAATGAAGCCAGCCTGGAGCTAGAGACTAGATTACATACTACATCTGGAAGTGGCAGGGTCACAGCTCAACTTGCTGGTAGCCTGGGCCACAGAGGATAGCCAGGCACTAACTCAGTTGGGGCCCTGCACTCAGAGATGGAGCGGGGAGTGGGGACATGATGAGAATATAATCCAACCCAGAGTAGCCTAAACCAGGAGAGACACTCATTGCCCTGAGTCCAGTTCATTTCTAGGCCAGAGGACTCAAGTCTCAAGCCTGGAGGGTCCCCGGGCTGGCTGGCATCCTGAGGACCCAGCTCCCACTAGATTCGTCCTAGATCTGATGCAATCTCTCAGAAGCCCTTCACACTTCCCTGGCTTCACAAAAGGCTGGGAAGAACTGAAATACCACAGACCCTCCCAGAGAGGACAGAGGATGCTGCCCCATACTCTCTGCAGCCCCAAGAATAGACAGACTCCTTGATCAAATGGCCAAAATGGTCCATCCGGTTCAGGTTGTTCTCATGGCCATACCTGATGGCTGAATGCCACCTGCCCCATTACCCACCCAAGCCCTGGAGTCTCCACCCCTCAGAGGAACAGGCTGGTTGAACTGCTGGCTGCAGCCTCGGGAAAAATAAGGTTAGGAATGGAGTGGGAGAGCCAGGCTCGGGTTGGGTGAAACCAGTATCTCCCAAGGTGGGCCAAGGTGAGGGGGAGGCAGAGGGAAATAGGCCACTGGGCCAGATCCACAGGATGCATCTTGAAGGGGAGTCCGGGTGTGTCTCTCTTCGCAGAAGGCAGAGTTGTGTGGGCCTGGACACAAGGGGGCTGGGCAGTGCAGGGAGGGGAAGAGAAGGAGATTACAGCCCACTTAAAAACTACCTAATGACACATAGCTACACAAAAGCATCTGGAATGTGGTCCCTACTCCCTACACAAGTACATTATCCATGTGGCTTTTTAAACTCTCCCTGCAGACTGAGCCTCCCTTTTGTGTCTTTGGGCTCTTGCTCAGCCACATTGCCACAGCCGTGTCAGATCCAGGGGGGAGGGACAGGGAGAGAGGCTGTGTGCTTTGAGCCTCCATCCCTGGGGTGACCCTGAACAAGGATCTTGCTCCTTGGTACCTATTGGTCTCTGCACCGCCCATGACTCTGGCCCTCTTTGCAGAAGTGTGTAGGTAAAGGAGGAAGCAAGGCTGCCTGGGAAGTGGAAGTCTCAGCCCAGCCAGGGCAGTGAGCCCACAAGAGGGAAGAAGCGTGGCCACTAAGAAGCAGAAAGGGTCCTGGGGAGTTTCCTTAGCAGAAGATGACCCTGGTGACTCTGTCCTTTCCAGTGGGCTCAACCCCCTGCCAGAGAGTCCAGTTTTATCATCTGGAGGGGCATCTAGGCCTGGGAGGACCTCCCCCTCTCTCCCTTGGCCCTGGGGTTTGAGGTAGGAGCCTTGTAGACTGGGACCCGCGCCCACCAAGGCAGGACTCTTCTCTTAGAGGTCCCTGCATTGGGGAGGCAGGACACTGCTCCTGAGTTTTTACTTCCATATTGCCTAAAAACCTCACGAATAAAGCCTGACACCCCAGGATTTATCCCAGGCAGCATCCTAGGCATCCCACCCCTCTCCCAAAGGTGCCTTCCTGGGACTAGAGAATTTGGAAATGCTTCCTGGACCCGTCAGCTCCTGCCCTAGGAGGACGTCCCCAGGGATCCGCGGGAGGTCCGGGCACGCCTGGCTGTGGGGAAATTCGGCCCCGGTCAGGCGGACGCGCTCGCAGGAGCAGCGTGACGGGCGGCGCGGGGTGGGGGCGCCAGGAGCTGCGACTCGCCGTGCGCTCCCCCGCGCCTGGCTTCCCTGGGCCGTCGCCAGCCCTGCGCGGCCGGCGGGGGCGAGTGCGGGGGCGGAGCGCGACCTTTTCTGGCCCAAGGAGGAGTGGCTGTGGCTGGGGAGGTCACTCGGTTGCTGGACTGGCTGCCGTCACACGCGCTCCGCGCCCTGGCTCCGCTCGGCGCTCTCCTGCGCGCACCCGGGCGCACGGCTCACACTCGCGCTCTCGGACTCAGCCCTGACCCTCCGTAGCAGCCGAATTTGGGAGCATCTCCCTGTCGCTGCAGCCAGCAAGCCCTTCTAGCCCCTGTCAGAGAGGTCACATGGGCCCCGGGGTCACCTGCCCGTGGAGCGGCCGCCTGCCTCGCCTCCAGGTGAGGACCTGGATCGAGCCCGTGGTGGCCTCGACCCAGGTGGCCTCCTCCCTCTACGACGCAGGGCTACTCCTCGTGGTGAAGGCGTCCTTTGGAGGCGGAGGCTCCTCCAACCACAGCGCCAGCCCGTCGCCGCGGGGGGCTCTAGAGGACCAACAGCAGAGGGCCATCTCCAATTTCTACATCATCTACAACCTCGTGGTGGGCCTCACGCCCCTGCTGTCCGCCTACGGGCTGGGCTGGCTCAGCGACCGCTACCACCGCAAGATTTCCATCTGCGTGTCGCTGCTGGGCTTCCTGCTCTCCCGCCTTGGGCTGCTGCTCAAGGTGCTGCTGGACTGGCCGGTGGAGATGCTGTACGGGGCGGCGGCGCTGAACGGGCTGTGCGGCGGCTTCTCGGCCTTCTGGTCCGGGGTCATGGCGCTGGGATCCCTGGGCTCCTCCGAGGGCCGCCGCTCCGTGCGCCTCATCCTTATTGACCTGATCCTGGGCTTGGCGGGGTTCTGCGGGAGCATGGCCTCCGGGCATCTCTTCAAGCAGATGGCTGGGCACTCTGGCCAGGGCCTGATACTGACGGCCTGCAGTGTGAGCTGTGCCACGTTCGCCCTCTTCTACAGCCTGTTGGTGCTGAAGGTCCCTGAGTCGGCGGCCAAGCCCAGGCAGGAGCTCCCCTCCATGGATACCGTGTCTGGCACCGTTGGCACATATCGCACCCTAGATCCTGATCAGCTGGACAAGCAGAGTGTAGCGGGGCACCTTCCATCTCCTGGAAAAGCAAAGCCCCCCAAAACCATCATTGCCCTGCTCTTTGTGGGTGCTATCATATATGACCTGGCAGTGGTGGGCACAGTGGACGTGCTGCCCCTTTTTATGCTGAGGGAGCCTCTCAGATGGAACCAAGTGCAGGTGGGCTATGGTATGGCTGCAGGGTACACCATCTTCATCACCAGCTTCCTGGGTGTCCTGGTCTTCTCCCGCTGCTTCCGGGACACCACCATGATCATGATTGGGATGGTCTCCTTTGGGTCAGGAGCCCTCCTCTTGGCTTTTGTGAAAGAGACATACATGTTCTATATTGGTGAGTCCGGCATTCTTGGGGAGGCAGGACATTGCTGGCCCTCTGCGCCATGGGGCTGGCACCAGGGATGCTGTGGTCTGGGAGTCCCAGCTCAGCTCCAGGAATTGAACCTGCTACTTAGGGGGCACGGGGGAGACAGGATTATGTGCACTTGAGCTTATCTATATTGCTGATTGAAATGTTACCAGAGTGGTGTCCTTAGCCCTAGGAGGCCAAAGAGGTGTGGTCAGTGATACCTGGAGTCAGTAGTGGAGGCTTCGGGATGGCCTTGAATGGAAGAGATGGGGTTGGGTTTCTTCTCCCCAATTTTAAAGGGATGAAACATTAAATAATCCAGTTGAAAAGGTCCCCCAATTATAACCATGTGGGGCCAAGGAAGGGCTTTTTGAAATGCATAAAAATTCTCCATAAATGCCTTCCACATCAATGTAATAAATTCCCTCAAGGAAGCAGAGTGAAGTTGCCATCTGAGGACACAAGTCAGACAACCACAAGCAGAGAGCTCTAGACCGGTGCTCCAACAGAACTTTCTATGATGATGGCAGTGGTGATTTCTGTTCTGTCCAATACAGTAGCTACCTGCCCCACGGAGGGTGCTCAAGAGCCCACTGAACGGGCTCTTTAGCCCAATGTGGCTTGACATGTGGCTAGTGCAACTAAGGAACAGAATTTTAAATATTAGTTCATTTTAATTAATCTAAATATCCACGGAAATACCAGAAAGAACAACTCTAGGCAGCTACCTCAGGCTGACCCCTGGCCCAGGTCATACATCTCAGAAAAACTCCTAACAAAGTGGCAAACTAACTCCTGGCCAGTTCCCAGTTAAACCGGCGATATGCAAAGGACAGGGTACCCTCCGCCTTCCCTTTTCTTCCTGCCGCCTCTCTCCCGCTCTCTCTCCCCCCTCACACACACACACACACACACACACACTCTCACGCGGTCACGCACTCACACACTGCATCTGGATAATCCATAGACCTTGAGGGCTATGTGGCCACTGTGTGAGGGGACCCATTTCTGGAGGCAGTTTGCAAAAGCTCCTGGGACTGTCTCCCAGAGGTATTCACGAATGTCGAGGACAGGCACTTCTCTCCTGGGGAAGCAGGGAGAGGGGTCTTGGTCACTTTGGTGGCACTAGCTCCACTTCCCTAGAAATCACTTAACTCTGCCAATAAAGATACCCTTCACCAAGTGTCACCGTGTCAACCGTGCCCTGCTGCCCTGCAGATCCGTATGCAGCACACACAGCAGCAGGGCTCAGAGACTCAGAGACTGGTCAAGGGAGGGCACTAGGCTGCCCGCAGGTCAAGCCGTGTGCGGATTATGGGGAGAGGGGGTTCTAAGTGAAGTTTTTGCTTTATTCTAATTTCCTCCTTGGCCAAGGCTGGGCTACAGTGAGGAGTGTTCTTGTGTGATCTCTTCACAGCTCGAGCTGTCATGATGTTTGCTCTCATCCCCATCACAACCATCCGATCGGCCATGTCCAAGCTCATAAAGGGCTCCTCTTATGGTGAGTGACAGAGTCTCTCCAGGATCTGGGGTTTTATCAGAACTACTCAGCTGGAGGCACAGACCTGCAGAAGGCACCTGAGAGAGTTCCAGAAGCATCCTTAAATACACTAGGAACACTGGTTTCCATCCAGGGCAGAAACAGGAGGGTGGGAAAGACTCAGAAAGCAGTCACTAAAAAGCCAGAGTCAAAGGAAGACACTGTCACCCACTGGTCTCAGGAAGATCCCACTAGATCAAGGCAGGATTCCTGGAGAACTGAGTCACGAAGATTGAGCGGGAATCCTTGGAAGATGGAGGGACGAGCTCCCCAGAGACTCAGCTAGTGGGGAACAAGGAAGGTACAGCAGCACACTTCTTGGTAACCTCTGTCCCTTCCACAGGAAAGGTATTCGTCATACTGCAGCTGTCCCTGGCTCTGACCGGCGTGGTGACATCTACCATGTATAACAAGATCTATCAGCTCACCATGGACACGTTCGTGGGCACCTGCTTTGCCCTCTCCTCCTTCCTCTCCTTCCTGGCTATCATCCCGATCGGGTAAGAGGGAGCTGTGTGTGCGGGGGCTCTGGTGCTTAGGTCATGGGTGTTGGACCATCTCCCGCCCTCCAGCATAGGATTATTAATTTTCAGCATTTAAATGCAGTGGCTTCTGAGTAGGCTCTCTCACAATGAAAAAGTCCTCCTGTTTCCCCAAACTCATAATCTGGCAATTTGGGAATCCCCCCAAATTGCAAGTACAAAACAGAGGGCCCTAACCAGCTGGCTCACTTCCTGGCACTTTTGTAATGACTATTTATAGGACCTTCATATACTTCCTTATCAAGAGAGGCTGGGATCAGAAACCTTCATGAACCATTCAGACCTCTTTTGTTTCGCTTCCTTTAGGTGAAAGTCATCCTGCCCCATTTCAGAGTACTATTTCTTCTCTGTGCCCTCAAAGGGCTCTGGGCTCAGTGCCACTGAAATCTCCTGGCCACTGGACTGTGTGTTCGGTGGCCACATGTGGCTAGATGTTCCCATATAGGACAGCACAGTTTAGATTGCTAGGCCCTTTAACCCCTTCCCCTGAAGTGAGGTTCTCTCATGCTTGTATCAGTGCTGGCAGAAGAGAAGGGAATATATATAAATATATATCTCCACAGAATAAATATATCCACAATAAAGTACAAGGCATTTGACACAGATTTGCATTTTCAAGGGACCTGCCCAGTAACACATGAGGGCTCCACACATCAGTTTTGGTGGTATCACAGGCAGCAGAGCAGAAAATAATGGAAGACAAGTTGGAAGGGACAGTGACAGAGCCCTTTTTGGAACTCTCACATCACATCATAATACAGGCCCTGCCTGCATGGAAGGTTAAGCCTCCTGGGATGGGAGCCGTCAATCATTACGGTTCTTTGCTTTATTTCATAGTTGAGAAAAATAAGGTATGAAGATCAAATAGCTGAGAGAATTTGTACAAGCAACAGGCATGACCAGCTCTCGCTTTGTAAAGTGGAGACTGAGCAAGATCTGTCCTCATACTGCCCAACCCTTAGGCCTTTTCCTGTGCTCCTGTTCTCATGTGAGTCCTGGCTGGCTGGGTTGGACCTACTTAGCTAGAGCTGGCATGCATGCAAACTTCTCAGGAGCCCCAGCTCTTTGCCAAGATTAGTAGTTTGAAAATTGAAAATGATCCAGTCCCGTCTCATTGGCAGTTGGTTAAAGTAGTCTCTTTAACCTAAACAAACAAAAACCAATAAACAAAAGAAAACAAGTGTTACTAGTTAGTGTGTGTCATAAAGACATAGACAAATGCAAGCAATGAGAGAATTCAAGTAAGCAATTGACCAAGTGCTTATGCGGAAAAGACACTTAAGTGAGTGCTCACTGTTCCCCTCTGTTGTAGACATGTAGCGGTAGAGATACGCATGTGCAGACAAAGCCTCATTCTTTGTACAGCGGAATCACTGGGAAACACTTAAATTACTGCTACTGGGATCCCACCTCCAGAGATTCTGACTCAATTGATCTGGAGTGCAGCTTGGGCACAGGAATTTTTAAAAGCTCTCCAGGTGATTCCAATGTACAACCAAGATTGAGAACCGCTGGTATAAAGGGAGTGTTTCTATTACCTTTCCCTTCCACAAAGTCACTAAATAAATGAGATCCTGAAAAATTCTTACAGCTAGAAGAGGTCAAGGCTGTGCAATCAATCATTAAGTGAGAGCAACAGGAAAGACCAGTAGAGCTTTCTAACCACAGAAAGAAAAGCTACATTCCGATGACATGAAAACCCAGGAAGGCATACCGGAGCAGAGGAGGGCTCGGAGGGCCGAGGCTGCACCAGGTCACAGTCTGTATCCTCTTCCTTGATGCCAGGAGAGGTCCCTGGGCCACAGCTGCCAACAGCCTGTTTGCAATCCAAGGGGCTGTAGCTACGCCCCTTCCTGGTACCAAAGTGAGCCGATTTCATGCTACTGTATGTCCATGCAAAATAAGTGACTCGGGGAAAGATCTCAATCAATGGAGGTTTATTAAGCCACAGTTGAGGACATGCCTGGGAAAAACACACACAGACAAATCTTTGGCTGGTTTTCCAAAGGGGCATTTGGGAGCTTCAGTATTTAAGGGGAACGGGGCATACAGGGAAAAGGGGGTGGGGGGAGTGAGGCAAAATTGGTTACATTCTTGTGAAGCCCAGGAAAATCTACATGTTACATAAGATAAGGGGAATGTTAGAAGAGAAAAAGAGAGTGAAGGAAGCATCAATTATGTAGATATCCCTGGGTAGATGGAAGAATGTTTGATCCTGTCTTGTCTCTGTTCTGTGCCTGGCAAGATAAACTTATAATTCATTATTCATGTGGAATCAAACAGACTTTAGTTTTAGGAGCTAAATGCAGCCTGCAGACCCAAAGTTACAATTTGCATGTCCTTGCTTATGGGAGGCCAGCGAGAAATTCCCTTATGAATGATCTGTGGGGCGAGTCCTTCACAGGTGCCTGAGGCCTTTACCTTCCCTTTTGCAGAAGCAGTTGGCGGGGCAGGTGGTCCTGAGATTTTTATTTTCCTTTACACGGCTGTGCCCCTTCCTGGTACCAAAGGGAGGCAATTCCGTGCTGCTGTGAACACCTGCCCTCTCCTGTTTGCTCTTCTTTCCACGCAACAGGGAGATGCCGAGGAAATAACTGTGTGGTTCTGCCCATCCACAGCCTTCTCGCTTCGCCCCTCACACACACGCATGCAGCCAACGCTCCTGCTTCACCGAGAAAAGAGAAGCCATCAGAAGAGAATGACCTCATCTTCTCCAAGTCTCTTGCACCCATTGTCGTCTTCTTTTTAATTGATCATAACAGCAGACACTTTAATAGCCTTACTATGTGCTGGGCACTACTTTAAACATTTCATATATCTTAACTAACTTCATCTTTCCAAACGATCCTCCGAGGTAATTACTATTATCCCCATTTTGCAGATGAGGAAACAGAGACCGAAGGTATTATGCAACCTAACAAAGGGAGGCCAGCTAGGATGTAGCAGAGACAGGATTTGAACCCAGGCAGTCTCTCTTAGCCACCACATGCACTGCTTCTCAGAAAAGTTGCCCAGTATCTGGGTGTCGCTTCTCCCATCTCCTTAGGGTGCTCACTCCGCTACTTGACTGCTGTCTCCTAAACTCTTCTACCTGAACTGACACCTGACCTGCCACCCTCTCTCCTCCTCTTCGTGGTCAAGTTCTCCAAAGGCTGCCCTGCACAGGCTGTCTCGCGCCCTCACCTCCCACTCACTTGCCGACCCGCTCCAGCCTGATTTGCTCCCCCCAGCTCTGCCGGCGCTGCTCTGCCAAGGCCACTAGTGACTTCTACGTCGCCGAATCAGGTGACGCGCTGCCATCCTCATCTCACGTGATCTCTCGGCAGACCCTAACGCTGATCACTCTTTCCTCAGGAGGTATTTGTCACTTGGCTTTCACAACACCCTCTTCTGCTGGTTTTTCTCCCACCTCCGTGATGGCTTCTCCTCTACAAATCTGCAAATGTAGGTGTTCTTTGGGGCTCTGCTCTGGGCTGCCTTCTCACTTCGCGATCTCTCTCTAAGCAATCTTCAGTACTGCCACATGTTCCAATTACCACTTAAACGTTCCAGATTGGGTTCCTGATACCCTCCTCAGCCTGCTCCCATCTCACTAACTGGCACCACTACCCACCCAGGCTGGAGGAGACCTGAGTCCCCAGCATCCCCGCTCTTTCTCATCCCCGCTCCTCCAGCCCGTCAGGCCTCATTCCTTGATTCTACTTCCAAAATATGCCTCAAAGTCATCCTTTATTTCTACCGCTACCACCCCTAGTCCAAAGCACCTCAGTGGCTGAGTCAGCTTCTGAACCATTCTCTGCACATCCCCCCTTGTTCTGTTCTCCTCCACCTTCTCCCCACCAGGCGGCCAGAGCAATTTCCCTAAAGTATAACTCAGGTCATGGCAGCGCCTGCTCAAAACCCCACACTTGGCTTTCATTGCTTTTTACTTATTTATTTTTTATTGTTTGAGGCAGCCGATTCTGCTTGGGATTAGCGAAGGCTAATCTCGATCTTGAGATCTACCTGCGAGTCCACTATCGGGCAGAAGTGAGATGGAAAGAGATTGCAGGAAAAGCAAAATGCAGATGCCGAGGGCTCATGATGCGATGGGAAGCAGGGGCAGGCTCAGCACGTGCAGGACGAGAACGAACCCGCAGTGAGAGCAGTTCCCTCGCACCAGCCCTCTCCACTCGGGGCAGCATTCTGGTGCCACGAATGGATAGAGCCTCGCAGTCGTTCGGTGACTAAAAAGACCTGACATCCCCCGTGGCGGCTATTCTCTTGTAACTCTCTATTGTAAATTCTTACAGCATCGTGGCCTATAAACAAGTCTCATGGTCGCAATATGGAGACATCACAGAGAAATGAAGGTGCTGGCCCGTGGGAGCCAAGAACACCAGCAACGTCCAGGCCCCCCTGAAGACAAAAGAAGGGACTGGGGAACTGGTGACCAAAGCAACCCACTGCCCAAGAAGCCGGACCTGGCTTCCGATGACCCGCTCTGGCTCAGGGGGTCCCTGGTGGGTGGGAAAAAGCACTTTCCTGGTGACGGAAGAACTTTCTCAGCTTTAAGATGCCCCTGTGAGGCAGAGATGAGGTTCTGCTGGCAGCAGAGCAGGAACTCAAGGGTTAGACGCAGGCTGCGTGCTGCCATTCCAGACTCAAAAAGGGGCTTCAGGCTCCAGCTGCAGAGAGCCAGGCCCCTTTCTTCCAGAGACTGTCTTGAGGGCTCCACGCACGGTATGGCCAACTGTCACCTGGGTGCTGTGCTGGAGTCCTGCAGGAGAGCTCAACCCAAGGCATGCATTTCAACACCTAAGGGGAATGTGAGGGGACATTTTACAAGAACTGCCAACAGTTTCGCGCAAACACCACTATCTTTTAAATTAAAATAAAACCTTGAAAGAAGTTAGCTTTCTTTCCTGAGGCCTCCTTAGCTGTGAACACTCAGGAGAGCAATGGAGCCCAGGCCCACGGCTTCTGGGCAGTGTTACTGTTACTGTTGCTTGTAAGCAGCAAATAGCAAAAGACTTGCTCCAATGGAATATTCAATTGAATACATTCAGCCGACGATACTTCCCAAAGTGGGTGGTGTGGAGGAAGACGAGATATGTTAAGAGCCATTTTACTTTGAGGTACTTATTTTTATAGCCTATTTTACTTGGATCTATAAAAGCAGGCTCACCTCCTAATAAAATCAGCATTCATAGTACGAGCATATGAATCATTCTTTCCCAGGTCAGACTCCCTCTTTAACTACAGACACGACATACGCTGGGGTAAAACACAAAGCGAGAGAATGCATTTAAATCTCGGGGCACTTGGGCTCAGAAAGTTTGTATCTCTGAGCCCCTTGGTGGGGAATGAACAAAACTTTATGGTTCATCTACTAAGGTCCCAGCACCATGCAAGGTGCCGAGATACAGCAAGAACAAGACATGACATGACTATCTCTGCCCCAACAGAGTGTACTGACAGATGGCACGGAAAGAACAGCAGGTAGTGATGTTTCCTGTGATAAATGCTAACGCAAGGGTACAACCAGGTTTGCCAGAGCAGCAAGGGCTTCCCAGAAGTGACATCTATGATAAGATGGGAGGATAAGTAGGAGTGACCAAGGCCAGCTGTTGGGGGACATTCTAGGCAGAAGGAACAACATGCTGGAAGTCCCAGAGGTGAAAATGTCCCCAGGTTTAGGAATTCAATGCAAAGGAAGCAAAAAGGGAGGCAGGGAGGGACAAGTATGAAGGACAGGATAGAGATGAGACCAGAGCAGTAAGGAGGGACAACATAAAAGATCCTTTATAGTAAATGGGATGCCTGTTGGAAGGTTTTAAGCAGAAACACAGAATGCTTATATTTGCATCTTAGAAAGAGCTCTCTGGTAGCACTGAGAAGAAAGAATTGGTGGGAAGAGTGAGCAAGACTTGCAGGAAGGCAGCCGAGAGACCGCGGCAGCACAGCAGGCGCAGGATACTGGCGGATCGACATTGGGTAAGAAGCCGTGAGTGTGGAGAAAAGTAGACGCACATGGAGAAATATCTGGGAGCTAGAGGTCACAGGAGCTGGTGACGGATGAACTGCAGAAGGTGGGGCTGATGGAGGCCGGAGTGACTCAGATTTAGGGCTCAGGCCATTGGGAAGGAGGTAGAGCCCCTCACTGAGACAGGCAACATGAGCAGAGCAGATGGGATGGGAACGATGAGGTCAAGATCATGGTCCACTGTCCAGCCTCCCTCACCAATACGCTCATTCCTCTGACTCCTTGCCTTCCACCCCAGCCCCGGCCCGGTCCCCCAACCTGAACGAATCTCATCACTCCTGCTCCTGAAGAGCTTGCTCTTTACCTTTAGAGAAACTTATTTGTCCACATTGACCCTGCTATAAACCTGTGGTTTTTAACCTGAGCTGGGCTCTCAAAGCCCAAGTATTGGCTCCTTTTCAACCCCACCTGTCACCAGGGCAGCAGTTTCAAACCTCTCAGCTCTCCCCAGGGACACCGTTTCTTCTAACAGATGTTCTAACTCAGTGGTTCTTGGACTGGCAGCATAATTGTCACCTGGGAACCTGTTAGAAATGAGAATTCGGTGGCAAATCAGTTCCACTCAAATCAAGCTCTAGGAGTGGGGCCCGACAATTGGTGCTTCACAAGCCCTCAAGTTTAAGAACCACCACTCTCTCCCATCAGGCCTGACTTCTTCTGAAAGTTCTTGAAACCTTCCCTGGGTCCTCCTCCTCCTCCTCTCCCTGCATCCTTAATTCCTGAGGCCCCCAAGGCCCTGCCCTTGATTCTCTTCCTAAGTAATCTAGTCCACTCCTACGGACTTGATCAAGAACTCCATTTCCAACAGTCTAGTCAACATCTCCACCCGGATTTCCTCAAACCTAAACCCAAACCAAATTCTTCCTCTCCCACCCCACCACCTAAGCTTCCTTAGCCTTTTTTTAATTTCTCTCCTGATTGATTTCAGTTAATGGCATCATCTCCAGCTCCCAGGATGGAAATCTCCAAGTCATCTCTGGCCTGTTCCCCTCCCCATGGAAATCTCTTAAATCCAGCCATTCATTTTCACTGCCCTTTCTTTATTGCTTCTTGCCAAGCTTTTGCAATCTATTCCTATTTATCCTCCAGGCCATGATCTGACCACAATCCTCCAGCATCCTATTTCCATCATCTTCTTAAAAAGAAAACAGGAAAAATAAAAGGTATATTCTGCTTTAAAAAAAAAAAATTCACGGGCAGGCACAGTGGCTCCCACCTACAATCCTAGCATTCAGGGAGGCTGAGGTGGGAGGATTGCTTGAGGCCAGAGTTCGAGACCAGCATGAGCAAGAGACCCTGTCTCTACAAAAGATATAAAAATTAGCTGTGTATGGTGGTGCACACCTGTAGTCCCTGCTACTGAGGAGGCCGAAGAAGGAGGATTGCTTGAGTCCAGAAGTTTGAGGTTGCAGTGAGCTATGATGACACCACTGCACTCCTGCCGGGACGACAGAGACTCTGTCTCAAAAAAAAAAAAAAAAAGAAAAAAAAACACAACTCACAAAGCATACAGGAAGGATTGTTATGCTTCCTATTTAAGTTGATCCTTCCTATTTAAACAATAGGAAGAGTCTTTCCAAAAGGACTCTCATATAGTGAGTGTCCACCCAGACACTTAGCTGCGTTGTATACATTATTGCTAGCCCTCCTGGCAACCCTACAGGGAAGGCTTGTCTTCATTTCAAAGATCACAATACTTAATGTTCAGAGAGAAGTGACTTACCTAAAGCCATACAGCTAGTAACTGGAAAAGCTGAGATTCGATCCCAAATTTCTCTTATTCTGCCTTGCTGCATTTTGTACAACTACAGTCTTAGATGAATGATGTCTACTATCAGCAAGCCAAGTTTGGCACCATTTTAAGTCCACTGAAGTCCGATGCATTACCCTAAGTAGGTAAACTGCACTGAGCACTCTGGCCTCTAATTTGCAACACTCTAATAAACCACAGACATTTCCTCTTTCCTTATAAATTCTTCAAAAACATCGCGGAAGCCCAAAAAACCAAAAATATGACTGGCCCTGACCCGGTTGTTGGGCTTTGCTATGGGATGGGGCAGCAAGAAATCTTTCATGTAATAAACACCTGGGCTGTCCGGCTGCCCGCCAACCACGATGGTTACTACACTAGGTGGTTTCTTCATCTCCCTGAACTGGTGCCAATTTGTAAGATTCAGGAGAGGATAAATTGAGGATGGGTCTATAAAGGAGTAAAGAAGAATAAAAATAGTATATATATAATTTTTTTTGCCCTGTTTCTCTGTATGTCCTGATACTTGCAGGCAAACAGATTGGTATTCAGAAAATATTAGAAAAGAGAAAAAGAGGCACACATGTTTTTTTTCTGTCCTACAAAAAGGCACAAATGAGAACATGATTTCAAGGTAGAGAAAGCATCTTTTATAGTTTTATTGGTCCATTACTTTAAGTTAATTGAGGTAAAGAAACTTTTTTAAACTTACAAGCTAACAGTTTTATCAAGCAATACAAATTCTTTTGTTTACCTCAAATGTAATACTAATCCCATAGTAAACAACAAACTTTTTTATACACCAATATATGAAAAAAAAGTGGACAAAAACCTCGTGCCAGCATCAAAAATTCAACAAAACAACTTTCTCCCATTCTACAATCTCTTTAAGTTTCATAACAAAGACGAAAAGGCGATATTCTTTGTAAAGTTTGGTAGCTTCATGAAACAAAGATAAATCACTTATCAACACACATTCCCTCAAGCACTTTTTTTTTCACAGCTTTTATTTTGGCTTAATGGCAGCATGAAGAGAAGAGAACAGTTACACAGAGGACTATCAGTATCTCAGAAGGTGGCTGTTTTTTTCTTTTAAAATTGTAAACGTAAAGAATGATTTCTAAAAATAAGAAATACAGTCCATAATTTGGACATACTTCTAAGCAAAAGGTTTTTAAAATCTTTTCTTTAACAGTTAAAATACAAGTTAGAAAGTGTGCTGGCAGTTTATTTCATGGGAATATATCAGATGTCCGTCGTCTCTCAATGCGTTCCCAACTCGGAGGCGAAAGCAACAGGCACACAGAAGCGCAATGGACAGAAAATCGACTAGACAGGATGGAAACCTCAGGGGTGTCCAGATGAACAGTGCTGAGTGTTAGGAGATGCTGGTTTGTTATTCCACGAAGGCCCAGATGACAGAGCCATGACTTTGCCACACTGATTTCACATTTTTGTTTGCAATCTACTTTCCTTTCTCCTCATTTCCACATGGAGGAAAAAAGCCCTTTCCCCTGCCAGTATCATTTCTGACTGAAGGGTTGATCGAAGACTGTGAACAAGCCTGTCCAACAGGGGTGTGACAGGTGTTACCTGCTGTGACCCAACCCACCGAGAGTCCAGGCTCACCTGGAGAGGGAGCAATGCTTCTGGGAGAGGTTCGTACGCAATACTTTTCATCACTGGTTTTAATCGTAAAAGCTCTGCTACAATGGACGAAATTATGTGAGTCAACGTAATAGGGTTTCTATGTTTTTGGCATTTCAACCTGTGGAGGATTTCTACTTGAAACATGCAGCCCCCACAGTATCTTAAAAAGCTGTTCTGCAGGAGCAGGGTCAACCTTTAATATTGTCATAATCCATAGACTTCTTTGTGTCTATGATTTGTCAATGCTGAGACTGTACCCTCTAAAATCAAAAGTATGCCAAAAGGCACTAAATTAATCTTTCACACTTTTGAAAAAAAAAAAAAAGTTTTGTGGTCCCTGTGTTTCCTTACATTATCAAAAATATCATTTGGCAATAGCAATATTTAGTTTTCTCCTCCCAAAAGGCAACCCTAACTATGACCTTCACTTTCTTGCTCAAGAGGACTGAGGACTATGTTATCTATTGTTTAAGATATCTATTGTTTAAGCCGAACAACTGATCACAGCTCTAAAATTCTTTCTACCCAGAATTTCAAAAACACAAGTTAAAGAATAAGGCATATTAGAAAATGTTGACAAATTCTCAGAAAGTAGGGTTGGACTTTTAACAGTCTGTAGCGTTATTTAAATTCTGGATTTGTTGATTTTCAAGTGCCAAACACACAGAATGTTTATATACGAGACAAATTTCTTATTGGTTTGTTAAGGTTATTTTTTCAAAGCACTTATTTACACACTGACTATAGTAGCAAAAACTACCTATATAACATATTTTTCTGCCACATAAAAAGGTTTAGACAGTCACACCCAGAATGCATTTCAAACACAAATGATTAAGAAAGAACAATCTCCCTGTAACAAGGCCACCCAACCATTTCTAGCGCAGACAGCCCCTGCACACACTCCGACATGTGTAACTACAGGGAGACCAGACATCCTTAAAACAAAACCTGACAACCTATAGCGTGGGTTGGTGGAAAACTGGGTTCCGGGTTTGTTTACTCCATTAAAAAACCACAAGAGGAGAACAACTCCAACGTACCCAACTCAATCTGTAGGGCTGGCCCATGAGAGAACATTTGCCTCACATTTACTGAAAAATGCCGCCCATCTGCTATCTGAACAGAGGAAAACGTAAGAAATGAGAGGGCGTGCCCAATCTGTTGCCATCTTGAGGACTTTTAAAAGTGAGACAGCAAATCCAAATTCCCATCATCATTTTGTAAGTGAGGGTGGCCAAAGCAGTGTTACCCCAGCCATGTAATTAGATGACCCAGTTTCCACAGGCCCTTAAAGTAGGCATCTGGGAAGGCAGGGTATACATGGTGCGCCCTGCCCTGACCACAGGCAGTCCGACTTCTGAGAGGAACTGCCGGGCGTGGCAGCCGGCAATGCCATCTAGCCAGAGTAGAGCCCAGCTTGAGCCCATCCCCAGACCCATGCCGAAGAGGTCAGCACAGCCCTGGAGGCTGCCCTTGACCTCTCTCCCCATCCTCACTCACTGGCTCAGAATAGAGCACAGAGAATGACTGCCTTGCAGTCCAATGAGTGGTGTCAAAACAGGGCCAGTGCCTGTGATTTCAAAGCCATCAGTGGCAGGACCAAGTCACACAAACTCTGGATGTTCCTTGGGCTACGTCCCAAGAGAGAAACTCTACTTGCTGATTGCCATGTGGTCATTATGCCCTCCTCTAAAACAGAACTTCCTATCTTTTGATCACAAAAGGCAGCCTCACAAGAAGTGAGCAGCAGGTATGCATTTAATTTCACCATGTGGAGGTTGACTGAGAAAACACATTCAACTTAATAACATCTAGGACATACTGCAAGTAGGGCTGAAATTTGGCATGAAAACAGACTCGGTCTACATTCACCACAATACCTGGAGTCTCTCGGGTTTGTTATTTCGGCCAAAAAAAGGTGTCTGGTGAGTTGAATGAACAGCACAGTGAAATACAGAGCCAATCACCTCCATAGTCACACTGTAAGTTCACCAAGAATCATTATAAAGCCTCATTAAAGGATAGGACCCAACACCAAACCTGGCTGGGTAGTAGGTTCCCTCCTCATTTAAGAAGCAGCAGTTCCTTGCTTTCAGTAGAATAGCCTAGAATCTTCTTGTGGATCTACCATATTCATAGGGAAGAGCAGTGTCCATACTTGCTACAAATCACACCTGCTCTCTGAAACATCACTTGCATCTCTAAAATCTGCTCAGTTTCTAGGAATCCTCTCTCCTGCCCCAGCCTGGATTGTTAACCTGGGTGAACGAAGCCTTTGTTTCCCAGGCCCTGGGCAGTTGCTGGGGGGACCTGCCATTCCACTGCCATGTGCTCATGCCTCAAAACCAGACATCTATGTCCCTCTGCCTGAGGTGAAGTGCCCCTTCAAGCAAAAACCTCATGGAAAATAAATGTGAGAGAGGAGACAGTGATCTCAGGGCCACAACTTTGTGAAGCCAAGAAGGATTGGGTGGTAAAACCTCTACGGGGCAGTCTTTGGCACCGAAGTCTCCGAGTGACACTTCTCCTAGGGGGTCTCCTCTGTGCTTGATCCAGATGAAGAGGCCAATGCCCGGGGGAGCCACAGGAGTAGGAAGGGACTACTTATTGTCCCTTCTTTCTGGGCCAGCTTCCTCAGCCCCTCAGATGCCAGCCTGAAGGCAGGGACAAGAGTCCCTTCTCTGCGAGGACCATTTCTCCAAGGAAGTCTGTCATGTACACTGGTTTTCCTGGCTCTGCTGCCAACAGCGTGCCTGGAGGAGAGAAAGTTTGCCTTGTTCCGGCTCTTTCTGGTGTCTTAAAGCACAAGGCATCACATGGGACCAAACAAATAGAGCAGGACGGAATCCCAAGGTGCCCGAATCCCTTTAAAGCCAGTCTTCTGCCTCCCATGAGGACAGGAAATGAATGTACAAACACATGCCCCTCTCCCCATCTCCCAGCGAGGAACCTGGCAACTTTTTTTGAAATGCTGCCTTCTTTCCCAATGAACCATTACTTAGGAAAGTGTCTGGGCTTTGGCAACTAGCAGGTAGTCAGAGGCTAGTTTTCCTATGACTCCTTCCACAGTTCTTCCCAAGCATTCATTACACTGGACAACAATTTTACAGCACACACTCCACAAGCCAAAGCTTCACATGTTCCCAAAGATGAGCATTCGCTGCTGGGTTGGTCTGGTGTCTTCTGCCCAATAGGAACAGGGGGCTGTCAGCTCGCTATTAGATACACACTCTGATGCTCCCAGCACAGCATCAGGTCAGACCCAGCGTCCAAACCCACACCAACACGATGGTTTAGAGGTAGAATGAAATGCTGAATCGCCACTTGGGGGTAGACAGGCTGTTCCTACCCTTCTGCTCCAATGAATCATTTCTAATTGTACCGAACTGAAAATTCACATCGAAGGACTTTGGAATGGCACGAATAGGGTTTGACAGTACAGGCAAGTACCAACTGATGTAAAAATTATCATTTAAACTGCGATGTTGTCAAACTCAATGAAACGGAACCAAACTGTTCTCTATGCTGTTCAACCGCTGCACCAACAGCACCACAGCTGTGGCCGATGCAAGGTCAACCGTACAGTTAGAAGTGGGATGAAGTGACTTCAGCATGCTGCATGTTGGCCAGTATCTGCAGGTGAACTTGCATGAGAAGCAGTGTCTTAATGCAGCTGTTTCATTGAAAACTACCGCTTATTAGGATCAGATTTATAGTTTTACAGGGACGAGCCGCAGATGAAAGAACACAAATACGACATATGCAGCTTCATTTCAGGAGGGAAAAAAAGGAGTTGGAAGATAGATCCTTTTTGACTGTTTTGTGATTTGAAAAGTAAACCTGGCAGTAGTTTGAAATGAAGACTCTAAACACAGCCAGCAGTCCCCAAGAACGTGGCTACAAATTGAGGAGATTTTAGCTTAACTATTAATAGAAGCAAAGACTTCACTGTTACACTTGTCATCTTCGAGGCCTGTCCAGGTACTGACATCGCTTCCTGCCCAGGAAATGTTAAGGGTTAAAGCACTTTATGTAGAACATTCACATGGAGTTTACGAATCTCAACTGTGTCGTAACAACACGACATTCCAGCCCTCTCACCAAAAGCTTGCCCAAACATTCAGTGGACATGGCAGGAAATATTAAACTAGGTCTTTTTGGTGAGGTAAAGGCAAATTGCACAAAGCAGACACTGGAGGTGGGGTTTGGTATATGCCCACTGATCTCACCAACAGGTGAGCTACTCTGACTTCAAGACAATAGGTATTCCCTATCAGATCTAATCCCTGTTCTGATGACAATTAACAAGCTAAAGAAAAACACTGAAGACCTTCACAGAGAAAGATGCATCGTTTTGCTTCATTGTACACACCAAGTTTCCCATCTGTTGTATTCTAGCGTCAGAAGCAAGTTCAGGGAGCATCCCCTGCAGCTTCCGAAGGCATCGCATAAGGACAAGGACGCCGGCTCGCTCCCTCAAGCACGGATGCGTATTGACACTGATTCAAATGTCCCTACGTGAAACAGAAACAGTGAAACAGGTCTCACTCGTCACAAGCAGGCAGCAGGCCACACTCACAGCTACAGGCCACTGTACATTAAGGACTTTCCACGGAGGCGCCCACACCTCCTTCTAGGCTGAGACAAGTCAATGCCCACAGAGGTCAGTTGCAGAGCCGCCCTGTCTCCACGGAAAGCAACCGCTGCCTTCTACTCCTGCCTCCTTTAGAGTCCTTGAAAAGCAGGATCTGGGTTCTCTCCTACAGCAGGCAAATCAGCTGTTCCCAAAGAGAACACTGTCGTGAAATGGCAGGATGCCGGCTGCGGGCTCTTGTCCCTCAGTTTCAAATCTCTGTAGTGCTCCATTGAATAGGTTCCTTCACGACGCGGAGGTATGCTCTGCTTTTGCTGAGAGATGATTCCAGCCTCACAGAATCCACCAAGGAATAAATACTAATTGGAAACAACTGTGGGGCCAGGTGGGGGGAGGGAGAAATACAAACGAGAGATGTTTCTGTGGTGGTTTTCCCAGCGCCGCCTCTCTGGCACTGCAGGGACTTCCGGTACGGGGTGCCGTGCCCTGCGTAGGTAGAAGAGTCTCTGTCCCAAGAAGGAACTTACTTGGCCTCTTGTTTCTCCTGCAGCAGTGGAATAATCGACTCCCACGCCATGAGGCACTGAAACAACAACATGCACACACAGTATCAGCATCGAGTTTCAGACTTCAGGGTCAACTTCTTAATTCTGCTCTGACCTACCCTTTCATCATCATCCTGCTGGGTCACCTTTGCTAACGACACCTACGTGCGCCATCCACAACCAGTGTACACAAGGGAGGTGACAGGTGTTTGTTTTGAACACCTCGCCCCCACCTTTATGAAAGACGGCAGTGTCTCTAAAAGGCTTCAATGCATTCATGTCAGTCCTGAAAGCTCAGATCCAGAGAGTGACAGCGGATTCACTAGAAGACATTCTTTCCCTTGAAAAAGCCGAAAAGAGAGCATGCAGGAAGCCCGTGATGAAGCCCTAGGCCAGGTCCTAGCGGGATGGAGACTGCTGCGGGTGTGGGTGGTGCCTACATAAGGACGACAGTCATAACTGGAACAGGCCAGCCACTGACTCACCAGCCTCAGCTTTGCTTGTTTGGGCCACTCCTGAATCTCCCAAAAGGGAGAATGGGGGAAGGGGACTGGAGTTTTATTATGTCCAAACACTGTTGTGTACTTTCCATTCGTATCACAGTCCTCACTCTCCTCCATGAAGTAGAACGATTTATTACATACATGCCCATTTCATCGATGGGGAAATGAAGACTCAGGAAAAATGACGGGCCCAGACCCCAGCTCGTACGTGGTAGAGCTCATGGCTCCCACACTGACATCCTTTCCACTACGCCGATCTCTTTGCATTGCGGATCCTGTAAAAGGCTAAGAACCTGGAAGACTCCGGCATGGTCCTCTAAGAGCACCCTGTTTGGCAGAAACGATCCTCCCTTCGAGCAGTCTCTTCCATAACAAGGACAGGTGAACTGCATGAGGCCTGTCTTAGAAGCAGCCCAGGGCTGGAGGAATCACTCCTTAGTCATTTGGGGAGGAGTTCTGAGAGGGTGGGAAGAGAGAGGCATCTTTAGGTCAAGCACGAAAGAGGGGTGGTGAAATTGCTCCCTGATTCCTTCCTGGTGACTGAGGTTAGAAAGAAGTCAGACTCAGAAGCCCATATAGACAGAAGGTGGTGTGGGGTCCATGGCATTCTGGGTCCTGCTCTCTCCCTAGGCCATCACCTCACATCTAGAAGGGTCTTCCTACGTCAGCCACAAGGAATCGAGGCCATGCTAGCTTTCTTTTTGGTCCTCAAACGCACCAAACTCCTTCCTACCCTGGGGACCTTGCGCATGTTGTTCCCCTTGCCTGGAATACATGTTCCCCAAGTCTTTGTCTCTGAGACTCAAATGTCCTTTCCTCAGACTGGCCTTTCCTGCCCACTCCACCTGCCTCTTCCCCCACTGTCTGCATTACGCCCCTCTAGTACTTTCTCCCACAGGTTCCTGTTCTTTTCCTTATCTCGCCCTGAAGTTGCGGGCGTTTTGCTTAACACACATCCTCTACTAGATGGGGGCTGCCTTAAGGGCAGGAATCCTATTGTTATCGATTTCGTATATACAGTCCCTTGTGCACAGCGAGTGCACAAAATGCACCTGCTAAGTTTTTGTAGGAGCCAAGACTAGGCCAGGACAGTGCCCCTGTGTGTGGTGCAGTGGGAGGATGCCTAAGCTTAGACATAAGACCGGGTTTGAGTCCTAGGACCAGGGCTTTGGAAATGCTGGGATTAATTGCTGACATGAGTGATGGAGACATTTGATCTAGTTGGTTCTACAGTAGTGGGAAGGCTGTTGAACAGGGCAGGGAAGGTGAGGGAGTCAGGAGGGAAGGCACACTGAGAGCCCACCATGTTCCAGGAGTGTTCTAGGAACTCACGCATCCATCGTTTCATGTTATCTTTACATGGTGGAGAAGGATCACTCCCACTTTACGGATGAAGACACAGAGGCACAGAAGGCCCCTGACCTAAGGGCACAATCGGTAGAGAAACGAAAGATGCTCTGACTTCACATGGAGTGATCACCTTTGGGCAGGCAGGACTGTCCTGAGGACAGGTGGCCCCTGTCCCCTAGGCTGCCAATGGGTCAGAGGCGTTCAGACTTTGTGGACCTATCAGAGCCCACTCTGACCCTACTTCGGTCACTCACAGGCTGTGCACCCTTAGGCAGAGTTTCAAACCTTGCTGAGCCTCGGTTTCTTCGGCTTTAAATTGGGAATCATAACTCCCATGTGACAGTCCTATGGCGAGGGCTAAATTTAACAAGGTGACACATGCAAAGCCCCCAGCCCAGTGCCAGCCCAGCATTATGGGGCTCCAAAAACACAGGAGTGAGAAAGGAGCACGTCACCCTTCTCCTTCTGCTTTCAAACTGTCCCTCCCTGAGACCTGACAAGTAAGGAACATTCCATGACGGATTCCTGAGCCCTCCTACCAATAACCTTGAAAAGATGCAGACACGCTGCCCCTGAACAGCAGCCAGAGCCATCAAAGCCTTCAAAAGAGATCGCTTCTTCTGGTTTGGGATGAGGACGTGCTTCCAGGATCATGGTGTAGGCAGCCGAGTTAATATTTGTCCAGCGTGATGGGGGCTGTGGTGTTTCCAACAGTTTGATTTCAAGTCTACAAGTTATTAATACTCGTTGAATTGTGATGGGGCCATTCTTCATCTGTAACTTTAAGCCTTTAAGGAATATCGGGATTCATTAGCAGAAATGATGCAGAGCAAACCTTGATTGGGGAGACTGGGCTGTAGTTGGTGGTCACCGTGTGCGTGCATGCGTGCGTGCGTGTGTGTGTGTGTGTGTGTACACCTGTCAGGGTGCTTAACCTGAGGTCCACAGATTAAGGTGATCCATGAATAAAACTGTTTTCCTTTGTAATCCTCCTACATGCCTTTATTTAAGGTATTAAAATAACAGCATTTTAAAGTTTATTTCAAAAACAATCAGTATTTCGGTAAAGGGTCTACAGGCTTCACCAGATGACCAAAGGGGCCCATGGCACAATGAAAGTGAAGAACTCCTGTATCCAGAACCATAAGACAGTGTAAAATAACCCCAAATCCTGCATTTACCTGCTGGCTTTAGGTCTGACTGACTCTGTGGAGCAACCAGGCGCCAGGCCCTAAGAGCATGGATGGTAAAACTGCTGCTTCCACCAGCAGCATTTGCAAGGGAAACCCCTGTGTGTATCTGGGGGCCTCTGTTTCCAAACTGGGCGCCACAGCCAGCACGGTGGGGCAAGGGCACAAACAAGGAGCTGAGAGTGAGATCGAATAAGGGAAGAAGATGATACTAGCAGGATCCCTGCTTCTGGATTTCTGGCAGGCCCTTATGAAAGGCTCCAGCTCATGGAAACCGTGGTCTTTTCGGGCACACTCATTACCTTCTCATAATATTGGATGTTCTTGTCCGCCATCCCCATGAGCAGCTGCCGGAAGTCCTGCCTCTTGTTGTTCTGCCACCTCTCCATGTCAGCTTTCAGATCAGCGTTGAAACACTCCATCCGATCCTGGCATTTCTCAACGTCTGCTGGCACCTGGGAAGGGGAGGCACATGTGGGTGCTTTGCACGCATAACTGGCATCTCCTGCCTCAAGCTCCTCTGCTCACACATTTGTCAAAGGCCAAAATACTACATTAAAATGCCATCTACACATTCCTTCCTCTGGAGGCATTTATCTGAAGCAGAGCCTTGAGTGTTCAGGTCTAAGGAGGAGTTCTGAAAAGGGGCTATGCTAACCCTAATCTTCAAACCCATCCAAACACAACACAGACTCATGGGGAAACACCTCCCTGTTTACACACAGGAAGAAACACCACTGAAATTCAGAGTCATATGTCTTTGGTTCCTTTTAGGATTTACCTATCCATACTTAAAAATGTGTGCAGACTTTGCGAATATACAGCAGTGTTTGGTATTACCCCGCTATTCTCTTATGTCCCATATTGGAACTAGAAAAGAAGGTTTTTCCCAGATCATGTGAACCATTCCATTACTTGTGACATCTGATCATGCCTTTCCTCATTAATCAGAGAATTGTAATAATAAGATTATCGGCCAATTTCCTCCTTTCAACCCCACATTATAAATTAGAGACTTGTCCATGCTTTTCCAGATAGATAATCAAAAACGAAGAGTTAGAGTCAGATAAGTCTGAGAAAATGGGAGGAAAGTTATTTATGTGTGTCAAAAGAATCTGAAACACAAGAAGAAAAATACTGCTGGCTATTTCAAGCTTTTCTTAAAGAGGTTTAGAAGACTTTCTCAAAAGGGCACTACTATGTCGCTTGAATTTCCCAACTTTCTCCTTGCTTCGGTGAGTTTCACACAACCCACACAGCTGGAGAGGGCCCCCTGGTCGCAGTGGTTCCCGAAGCACAAAGCAGCTTCTCTCTCCTACTCAAGTCCCCACTGGGTCCTGAAGGTGGCCAGCGGGTCAACATGCCCCAAACTGGGTCAAACAGCCACCTGCCAGATGCTTCCCAGCAAAGAGCAAGGTCTTGTATGTTGTGTGCTGGGGCCCATGAACCCCAAAGTCTCCAGGCTGTGGTCACCGTCAGGAGTCAATGTCGACCAACGAGGGAAGTTTTACACCCAAGCCTTAAGGGCAAGGACACCACTGTGGGCTGGACACCTTCAGGGCACTTGGCCGTCTGCCACACAGACCATCTGGAGATGGCTGCAGAGCACGGCAGGCAGTGGAGGGACGCAGCCAAGGCAAGAGGAGTCAAACGTGCCTGGCAGGAGAACAAAACCTGGAGGAGACAAGGATGAGTTGGACAGAAAGATACAACCAGACATCCTGGGCAACTTAAAGGAGATCTGTTAAGAGAGGAAAGGAAAAGCAGCCTTCTTCAAACCACTCGAGCTTCCAGAAGAGGAAAAAAAACAAAAGATTGACTTTTTCTTCTGATGCCATGACTGAAGTCACTTTCCCTGCCGAGGCACCCATCGCTGTTGGTTACCTCTGGAGAAATGGAAATGAAAAGCAGGGTGCCTGGCCCCGCCTCTGCAGAGCACTCCCCCGCAAAGGTCCAGGGATTGGCCTCAACGGACAGACTCCCAGCGCACAGGCCTGTTCCCTGAGCCCTCTCCTGGCCGCTGCTCGTGTCAGCACTGGGGGAGCGTGTCTTCCCCTCCACTCCATGAAACTTTGGCTGTGAGGAGAAACAGCAAAGCTCTGCGAAGAGAACCTCACTGGGGTGCAGCGAGAAGAGGGAGGCTGGGGTGTCAGACTCAGAGGATTTCTTATGGAGGAAAGATTCCTGGGTTCTGTTATGGGGGTGGGAACTCTGGTCGACTCACAAAAATTCAGAGTCAAAACTGCGGCTCTGATTTCATGATTGCCTGAGCCTCTGTCCGGGCAATACCTGGCTCATCGTTTTGTCACTGAGGAATAGCGAAGTGCTTAGGTCTCAACGGGCAAATCTTGTCTCAAGGTACCTATGGTCCAGCAGGGAAGGAAGAGGAACATGTCTAGACACCAAGGTGAGACACTGCGAGGGGCTGGGGAGGGCATCCCACCTCGGGGAGGATCAGTCTTCACGGAGGAGACGGCGCCAAGGCGACTCTGTAAAGATGACAGAAGCGGGACAGGACAGTGGAGCGGGCACTCCAGAGTGGCAGTTTGCACAAGTCCATGCAAGTGGCACAGGTGAGAAGACACCTGGACCCACCTTCGGAATCACCCACGAAGGTGCAGACAGAGACTGCAGGAGGCAAAACTGGTGGGCAGTGGGTAGAGGATGAGGAGCCTGGGCCCTTCCGCAAGGCCAGTTTTCTGAGGCCTTCGCTGTGGCAGACAGAGTTTGACTACCCCATCGACCACTTACCAGGGGTGTGACTCGAGGCCTCTCAGTGCCTCGGCTTCTCTGTCTGGGTGATAAGCCTCTTATAATGTTGTGATGGTTGAAAGAGATAACATGTGCTAAGCACTTGGTGCCTGGCATATATTAAGCGCTCAATAAAGGTCTGTTAGTTCATCAGTACCAACATTGTAAACTGCTGTTCACAAAAGAGAATGTGTCATTTGTACAGCCCCTCAAGTCAAGAATGTTTTATTGGGCTTTGTTCCATGTATTATAAAAAAATACACTTTTTTTCATTTGCATTTTCTTTTTTCGTTTTCCAAATATAAAATATCATATTATTAACTATGTTCCTTCAAACTTTATGCCACCCTTTGCCCACGCCACCACACCCTGAGATTTCACCAGACATCAGAGATGAGTCAACTCCAAACTACACAGTGGCACGATCGCACGGGACACCCTGGAACCAGGGCGGTGGCTCTCATACCAGAAGGGAGAGGATGGATTAAACCAATCTGGTGGGGACAGAACTGACAGATTTGGCAACCAACTGCCCATGAGCAATAGCATATAGGGAGTCGGAAAGGAGCCTTGAAATTTCTAGTCTGGGTGACTAGGGTGGCAATAGTGCCACCAAAGGGCTCAGTATAAATGACAGGTCCACAGACCAGAAAAAGGAAGGAGCTGCAGCCAAGGGAAGGGTGAACCTCCCTCCACAAAGAAGGCTGAGACAAGTCAACAATAAAAAAAAACCCCAAACAACCCAATTAAAAATGGGCAAAGAACTTGAATAGACATTTCTCCAAAGAAGATATACAAATGGCCAACAAGGACATGAAAAGATGCTCAACATCACTAATTACTGGGGAAACGCAAATCAAAACTGCAATGAGATAGCACCTCACACCCATGAGGATTGCTGCTATCCAAAACACAGAGAATAACAAGTGTTGGCAAGAACGTGGGGAAACTGGAAGCTTTGTGCGCTGGTGGTGGGAATGTAAAATGGTGCAGCCACTACGGAAACCAGTGTAGAGGCTCCTGAAAAAGTTTAAAAAAGAATTACCATATGATTCTGCTAAATTCCACTTCTGGGTATAGACCCAAAAGAAATGAAAGCGAGGCCTCAAAGAGGTATTGGTACACTTAACGTTCATAGCAGTATTATTTACGACAGCCAAAAGGTAGAAGAAACCCAAATTGTCCATCAGTGGGTGAATGGTTAAACAAATGAACACACACACAATGGAATATTATCCAGCCTCGAAAAGGAGAATACGTGCTACAAGATGGATGAACCTTGAGGACATTATGCTAAGTGAAATAAGCCAGTCACAAAAAGGACAAATACTGTATGATTTCACTTATATGAGGTACTCAGAGTGGTCAAAGCCAGAGAAAGAGAAAGAGAAAGTAGAATGGAGGTTACCAAGATGGGGCGGGGCGGGGCGGGGGAGGAAGAATGGGAAGTTGTTTAACAGGGATAGAGTTTCAGTTCTGCAGAATGAAGTGATTTCCAGAGATTGGTTGCAAACAATATGAATGTACTTGACACTGTTGAACTGTACCCTTAAAAACAGTTAAGATGGTAATTTTATGTTATGCATATTTTATAATTAAAAAATTTTTAAATATATGAAAGAAAAAAGAAGGGGCTGAGGAGGGCAGGGCCCATCGGTAGAGCTCGTGGAGAAGCCGACCTGCACGGGGTTCCTAAAGGACTCAGGGAAGGTCACTACGAAAGGTGGGCACAGAAGCAGGAGGGCCGAATCAGAGAACAGAGCCAGAGAAGCCCAGGGCTGGCGGGAGTTGGAGGATGGCGGGAGTTGGAAGACGGCAGGTGGGGGACTAAAAAGAGGAGAATAAAAGGAACCAGGGCGGAGCTGTCTGAAGTGCCCAGCTTGGTGAAGAGGACGGGGGGCAGGCGACACTCAGGCACGCATTCTCCTCACCTGTTTCTCTTTGGACAGTGTCCTTGTGACAATCGATTCACTGACCAGTAATGCTGAGCATTCCTCATTTCATGTTTGAGTTTTCGTGTCTGAGATAACTGATGAGCTGTGTTACCTTGCGTCTGAGATACCGGTGAGCCGTGCTACCCTGCATCTGAGGGATGCCAAGATGGTAACAGCCACTGCTAATGGCTGGGTGTTGCTTATCACAAGACACCAAGAAGAAAAAAAATCACCAAATGAAACCTCAAAAGACAAAACCTTCTAAATAGAGGACAAAACTGCATTTTTCACATTAGCTCCCAATCTCTCACGAGAATTCCCATTATAGAATACGGGTTGTTGGAGTGATGGGAGGAGTGTCACGTGGGATGGGACTGTACGTTTCTGTGTGGGTCAGGCATTCCCAGGCCCTAGAATACACATCTCTACCTAACCTTCCTTCTTGAAGCTGGGCTGGAGGTGTCACATCGTCTGCTCCCGTGATGACAGGAGGTTAAAAAATCCCCCAAAGACTGTACAAGGCCGACATAAGACCCAGACCTGGGGGAGAGGGGAGCTCATGGCTGCCGTGGACAGGTCCCAGGACCAATGACAGAACCTATTCAAGATGGCGGTCTCCTCATCCACACACTGCTGGGTGAGCAGCTGGGCCGAGCCTCCTAACTGGCCATGTGTGAATGGCAGTGCCATTGATCCCCCAGCCCTCTGGGGAGCCAGAGCCCCTGGCTGGTCACCTCTAGCTTCAAGCAACCTCATCTGCCTATCCCAGTGTGCCATGCAAACAGACAAATGTTTTCAGTTTCTACATGAGCTATGAAATGAAAAAAAGTTGAGAAAACACTGAGACAGGGTAAAGACTAAAAAGAGGCCACTGAACTTGGCAAATGGAAAGTCCCCAGTGCTCTGAAAGAATGCATTTTTTATTTTAGTAGATAAAAAAACAAACTTCAGAGAATGGCAGGTGAGGAGGGAAGGAGAGGCAAGTGCGTAAGATGGGTCTAGAGCAGATGCACTGAGAACAAGAGAGCCACAGCTCACCTGCGCAGCCACTGAGAAGCTGGGAGACAGGATGCGGACCCAAGAGAAGGTCCACGCTCTCTCCTGCAGCCCCTCTGGCGTCCGTCTGTCCACGCTTAGGAAAGCTAGAGCCCTCCCGTCGAGGGGGCAGAGGGTGCTGGGAACCCGTGTAGCATGGGGGAAGGGGCGCCAGCTTTGGAGCCAGATACACCTGGGGCCCAACACCAGCTCCACCATTTGTTAGCTTTGGCACCTAAGTTATACGACTCCCCTGAGCCCTGGTTCCTCATCTGTAGAATGGGAATAACCACAGTGATAGAAGGCTGCAGCAGGAATTAAGTAAGATATGGGTGATGACAGAGCTCCGCCCTCCTTTGGCTGGATGGGTCCAGCTTTCTCACCCAGGCTGAGATCATGGCCACTGTGGAGAGAATTGGAAAACATCAGGTGTCTCCCTCCTCCTGTTCCAGAACATTCACCATCCAGGTGGTTCTAAGAGCCTTCAAAGGTCCACAGCCTTCAAGAGGTTCATCCAAGTGAGTCCAATTTCTACTTCTCCTCCCCACTTCTCCTCAACCTGAGAAGTGACAGGTTCGCAGTGTCTCCTGTTCCCATACGCTTCACGCAACACGCGCGCTCCGCGCACGCCAACGCCCTTGCTCACCTCCATGCCACGTATCTTCTCACCTCCCATTTCAAACTGTACCTGGCACTATACCCAGGATGAGGCCACCTATGGGTCAGGGCCCAGAATAGCAGCCCCCATAATCAATTTTTACCTTTTGAAGATATCTAAGAATTCTGTAAAGAATTCTCTGCTTGTTCTTTTTTGAACAGTAATACATGAATGTATTAGCATTTAAAGGAGCCCAATGCAGAAAAGAGTAAATGTAAAACTCCCTCCACGGTTTACCCACCTTGTTCACACTAGGGTAGGGATGCTTCCAGCTCAATCCTCATGCAATTCCCCAGCCCCTCCTGGTTTCCAGCCTAGCTTCGATATCCTCCTTAGCTTCTAAGGAGGGTCAAATCCTAAGACGCACCAAACAAGCCTGCAGTCCTGACGGACCCGGCAGAAAGCAGCCAGTCCCCTATGCAGTACCCATCATTTCTCCAACCTCCAAATTAAAATGGGGAGAGCTACATCCACACAATCCAAACTCCACTTGCCTGAGAATAAACTACATCGCTGCCTGCTGAATTTTCTCAAGCCTAACAACACAGCAAAACTTTAAACTCTACGACACTAACACTTGCCCCCAGCTCCAGAGGCCTCACCCCGGCCTTAGCACACACTGAGGAGCCCCAGGACTCACTCCTCCCTCCTCAGGTGGCCTAGGGCTCCTCTGTGCTAAAACCCACCCCACCTTGAAATTCGTGGTGAGGATCATGGAAACCCCTGAGACCACCTCCCTCCTCTGGGTTACAGAAAAATGATCAGATTTATCTATCACTCCATGGTTTCACAAAAATCAACCTTCCTTCACTCCTCAGAGCAACTTTTTCGAGATTTCAACTCAAAACTCGGGTCTCCTGTTAAGATATCCATACCTAGGGCCCTCTCTTCCCCGGCTCCCTTGGGACAGACTTGGGAGCTATCTTGCTCCCATGCTCCCCACAATCAGTCACTAACAGCAGAAATGGCTGAGGCCTTGAGGCAGAATCAACTCTAAACCACTTCCTGAAATACCCTGGTTTTATCTCGGCAGCAGCAGCTCTGGTTGTGTGAGCTCACAACCACATCGAAGCACAGCCAAGACCTTAAGTTGCTCATCTCCTAGATGTGCTAAGAGAATGCAGATGTGTGTTTGGGACCCCTAGTCATTCTCACCCACTAGACCAGAAACCTTTCCCCTCTGGTCAGAATTCCTGTGGCTAAGAGAGTATTCCAGGAAGGTGGAGAACAGCAGTAACAGGAAGTTTTCAACCACAACTCGGAAGTTGAAAGAGGAGCTGCAGCAGCTCAGCTGGTTGGTAAGTTGGAGCTGAAAACCAGCTCTTCCCTCTGCTCTCGAGACTGCTCCAAGGCCAGAACGAGCTTCCCGCACGGCAGGCCAGGGCACAGTTAAGGACTTAATTAGGCCTGTTATTTATAACCTTCAGTTCCTGGCTTTGGAAAGGAATACGTCCCGTATAGGACTAAACATATTAATTGACAAATCCAGCCTCTGAGAAAGCTTGTATTCAGTGCTGAGCACGTACAAATGCCGACAGAACTATTTAAGTGACATCTTTAAGATGCAGGGTCCTCAGTTTCCAAAGTAGAGCAGCAGGAGAACTTGCTGGTTCTCCTTTCCTCCCTCGCCAGGAAAAGTAACTTCTATTTTTTTCTTAAATATTTAATTGACAAGCAAAGATTGTATACATTCAAGGTATACAACGTGATTATTTGATGTATGTGTACATTGCGTAATGATTATCACCATCAAATTAATGAACATACCATCACCACCCATGCTGTACTTTAGATGCCCAGGACTCGTTTATCTCATAACTGAAAGTTTGTTATCTTTTGAGCAACATCTCATCTCCTCCACACCCCCAGCCACCACTGTTCTCCTGTTTCTACAAGTTCAACTTTGTTAGATTCCACTTGTAAGTAAGATCATGCAGTGTTTCTTTCTATGAAGTGACATCCATCTTCATATTTGGGGGCTAAACTGTTAGAAGAAAACTTCTTAATTATATAAAAATATGTCGTCCCTTTAAATAGACAGAGACAAGGGCTCAGCAGATGGCACACCATGTTCCAGAATATCAGAAACAGCTAAGAACTAGTCAGTGGGACAGGCAGAGGCAGGTAGAGGGCAGCCGTGCACACG
>RJWJ010017929.1:0-32314 GCA_004363605.1 Indri indri
CACGAGGGCTAGGACAAGTTGTGATTTGTTTATTATTAACAGTACATCCCTGGTACCCAGCCCAGTGACATAACATAACAGGTGTTCATAAAATAAAGTCCTTTCATCTCAGACTTATTTGGTCAAAATCCACTTTGGTGGTCTTATTATCACCACTATGCCCTTTCCCAAATAGCACCCTACCTGGTACCATCTCTTTCTCAACACATCTGCTTTCTCTTCCCGTGAGTCAGAGGACCCTAAAATCCCTGCCAATACTACAAAGGCGTTTTGGGATAAAACCTGTTCTTTACTGGTCAGTCTATCTGGTTCCAAAGTCATCAAACACTCACTATTCCAAGTAAGAACTTCCCCTTGCCTCACACTCCTTAAGAATATAATGTCTAAGTCTACTCAGCATAAATATTTCGTTTGTTGATACTACTTTAAGGGTTACCTATTCTCTATATGTTGATCCACTTTGATATTGGCTCTTGTTGGCTCTCATTCAGTGATCCATTACAGAAAAAAGATTGAGAAGCATCTGTTATATGCTAAGACACTCAGCTGGGCACTGAGGGTTTAGTGTTTAGTTCTTTGTGGAGTTTACAATGCGGAGACTGAGACAGGCATTTTAAATGATTCTGTACCATTGTGATAAGTGCTAACAGTTAGCAGTGATAGCTTATGACAATGAAGTATGGGGAACAATGAGACTGCTTAACAAAGGGAGCTGTCTTGGCCTTGAAAAAACTCATGCAAGGTCTCCATAAAGAAGTGATATTTGAGCCAACCCCCAAATATGGAGAAATTTAGCTTTCACAAAGGGGGTACCATGTCTTACTTCGGAGCATCTGGTACTGCAAAATTTCTGACCAAAGATGTGTCAGACTCTATAGTGAGTGTGTTTAGGTGGCACAGGGCCTGCCCATGAGCTCCTACAGATGTGAGAGCTTTCTCATTTTGGAGGGGTCAGCCATAGGTGTCCCATGATGTGCAGATAATAGATCCAAATGATTGACAGAGTTTGTATTGCCTGAGCAGTTAATTACTCCTCTGCTTTTTGAAAGATTGGGTGACAGATGGTAGACACCTTGACAGCAGATTCCACCGTAAACCACACAGGCATGTAGGCAAGTCTGGACTGCTGTCAATTTCCCACTGGATTTTTCTGTTCTTAGAGACTTATAATTTTTAAGACTCCTTTGCCCTTTAGGCAAGTTTTGTTCCAACTACAGGAAAATTCTCTCTTCTAGGCTTCTATGTTGCAGGAACTTGTTTTGAATAAAAGAAAATCTACATCAACCCACATGTCCCTGGGTTGTCCCAAACCTGGTTAGTGCTGGAGATTTGGTCAGCATGAAGAAGCTGTGTGCATTTTAATGGAAACAGCATGGCATTCATTACTCACCTGCTTCCTACCATCTGGATTTTCACAGCTCAGCACGCATGGTGGGCTTCCTGCGTATTAGCAGAGAGAGCTTGGCTCCTAAGGAGCACATGGCTAGGTCCCTTTGAAGTCATAATTTTACAATGGACACCATGAATAAATTGGGGTTGGCATTCTGTCCCAGTAAGCTGCTTTCATATTTGAATGGTTGCAAAATAATGCACCATCCCCACAGAAGGGAAAGGAGGAAATAAATACAAACCGTCTTAGTACTGGGAACCAAGCAAGTGGGAAGGAAAATTGGTTGTGTGATAGAGTGACATAACAATGTGCATGTGAGTGCTTGTGTAAGGAGGTTGCAGGACAAGGGACCATTTTTTCCAATTCAACGCGCATTAATAATCTGGCCCTGTGAAAAGTGCTATGAGAAAAGCAAAGATGGAAAGATGTATCTATTAGCATGCATTTAGAAGGAAGTAACAGAAAATCTAACAGTGGCTTAAACCACAGGGTGTCTATTGTTTAACAACCCAGATATAGGCTATCCTAAGGTAGGTTTTAGTTGCTCCATGGTATCATCAAATACATTGTCCCATTTTTCCATCTGTCATACTCAGCCCTTTAGCCTGTTAAAGTCTTTAGGCATGTTGACTCATGATCACATGATGGCTGCCACAGCTCCATGTATCATAAATACATATAACCACATACAAAGACAGGAAGCAAGGAGTAGTTAATCCTCCCTTTGCTTCTTTTATTCAGGAAAGAAAAATCTTCCCCAGAGTCTCTGCCTCCCTTCCTTCCTCCCACTCCTAGCAGACTTTCCTCTATGCTTCATTGGCCAGATCTGGGTCCCATGGTTAATCCTAACCACAAGGAAGGCTGCGAAGCAAGTGTCTGGGTTTTCCAGCCTTGACAGTGGGATGGTGAGAGGCAGGCAAGGAAGAAACACACTGGATAGGAATAGCCAACCAAGAGTATCTGTCAGAACATGTTACCTGCCATTAATGGGCTTGGTTTACAGGGGCAGATTGATGTTTAAACACTGCCCGTTTTCCAACACTGTACATATGGTTGAATAGGAAGCAGCAATTGTGATGAAATCTTGGGTGGCAATTGGGGCTATTTGACCCTTCTACCTACATTCTTTCATATGAGAGGAATACCAGCATCAGTTTGAAAATAGAATCAGTATACACAAAATTAGTTATATTCAAATGAAAGGAAAATGATTCGGTATTCAAATACCAGACACTGGTTGGATGACAGACGAAACAAGTCTGGATGAGATAGAAAGTATGTATTGCACACACTAGGTCAGGGATAGCAAGTATGTGGTACGTGTGTTGCCTCTTTCCCTGCCTGTGCCCATGGCAGACATAACTAATTGATCACAGCACTCATACCAAGACCAGATATGACCTAAGAATTCGTCTCAATAGGTGGCTTCTGCCAGTAGGTTGAAATTGATGAGCAAAATTAGATCTACTTGTTGTTACTAATCAGTACTGTATATATACTACTTCTGTCATTAAGACAAAGCTAAATGAATGTGAGAAGCAGTGTCAAGATCTTGATGCTACTGAATCGAGAATTCAAACATAGTCCCATTTAAAGCCAAAGGGCCAGATGACGGGGTAGAAAACTTCATGTATAACCTAGTTGGCGGTGCAGGTTGACAAAAGTGTATCAATGAATTTTTGAGCTTCCTACCACTCAAAAAAAAAAAAAATACCCCCAGAATTCTAAATAATGATAATATTTAAATGATTAAAAACAGACTCTTTGACTCTATGTAGTACAATAATAATTATTGGCTCCAAATTGAGCTGAGTCATATCTGTAGAGCCCAGTAGTATTAAGCCTCTGTATTTACACAGCATTTTTAACTCTTAGACGTTCTTATGTCTGTGAGTTCATTTTATTCCCATAATTTTATTCCTTTTTAAAGAATTGTTCTCTACAAAGGTGCAGTACAAAGGAAATTTTTAGGGGGTGATGGAACTGTTCTATATCATGATGGTGGTTGTGAATACACATCTCTATGCATGTGCCAAAACCCATAGAGCTATATGCTGTAAAAATGAGAATTTTACTATGTGTGAATTAAAAAATAAATTTAAACAAGTTTAAAAGTCACTGAGATAAGTGATAAAATCATTCAGTCTGAAAACTAATTAAAATTATTTACAAGTTAAAAATTGTTCAAATATTTATGGTCATGGTAAAAAAAAAAAGGAAATACTGAAAAATTAGAAAAGGATGATAAGAAAATTATGTACATCCTACTCCAAAACAATACCATTTTGGACTCTCCCTGACAGTCTTTTTTTCTATGCGCGCGTGTGTGTGTATGTGTGTGTATGAGTATTTGTAGGAATTAACAATTATTTCTGGGGGAGTCAGATTATAAGGGAAATGTAACTTTATATTCTAAGTACCACCTTGTTATTAATAGAAGTTTCAGTAAGTGTGTATATATATATATATATTGCTTTACCTGTTAGAAAAGATATATTCTGAAATAAAACTAACAAAATTGCAATCATTTGACATATAGTTTTATTAACTGATTCTTTTTAAAATTTTATTACTTATTAACATATTTCAATAAGGCCATTTTGGCATAATCCCAGCAGTAGTATTTGGGTTTAGATTGTTTGGCCATAACCAGACTTTTCTCCCTATTTTGGTAAAATATGTTCCAATGCACTATTTCAGTTATCCAAACTTACCAGAGAAAACCTTATCAGAGAAAATGGATACTGGCTTTGGTCTGTGAACCAGGCCCAGGAAGGAAGACCACAGTTTTATGTAGATGGCAGGAGTAATTTTAATTTTCACTGGGATGCTTAAAAATCCCCTGTTTGTTTAATGATCCACAAAGTCATTGCCAATCTAGCAGGGATGACAAATCGTACACATCCTTCCTCCCCTCAACCCCTGCCAGACCTATTGCCCATTAATCACAGCACCCCGGCCTAGAAGTGACCCCCCCCAAGTCCTTCCCGACACAAACATTCTGGCAACTACCGCTATGTCACCATAGTCATCCTCTGTGAAACCTATTTTCCATCCTTGCTGATATTCTTGTCCTAAATGAAGAAGCACCAAACTACCTAAAGCCAACCCTATTGTTAGGAATAAAACCAAGTATTGAGTAGGCAGAACTAGTCAGCTGACACAAGTAGGGTGGATGACTTTAATAACATTATTATCTATCAAATGCTTCTTAGATGAATGATAAAACATTTAATGGATGCTGAAGGCTAAATTGCATTACCCTTCCATTTTTATCCATATGATTGATGTTGAAGGCCAGTGTTGGCGACCTGGTCAGTAAGATGTCCCATCAGTAGACTTTGGGCTTAGATCCTCTCGAAGTCTAAACTGCATCATCATTCAATCACAATAGTCACCCTGCTACGTGAACTGTACATTGTCTAATAATCCGGTGTCTGCCTCAACCTAGTCCTCTGACACAGTGTAGATTCCAACTTAACATGGTATCGCGCGAGACCAGGGCATGGCCTAGGAGTTCCCTGTTTTCTTCAACCGCACGATCACATGAATGTAATTGCTAAGTCAATATCTATTATTCAGGTAAATGGAAACTTTACGTATGAAATAACTAGTCTGGAACTTTTGTAGGATGCGGAGATTGATTTTTGAGAAGAAAAACTCAGTCTTAACAGTGCCTATTGAACTAGAAATGGGGTTACCAGGCCACCATCTTGTGGAAATTCAATCAGCCCAAATAGATTTGGAGAAGGGTGAACTTCATACCACCCGGGGTCTGTTTTAAAAATCATTTTCAGTACATTTGACCTCTCTAACTGTTCTTAGCTTTTGTTTTTTGTTTTTAGTCCAGGTGCACTTTATCCACATCTATATGGAAAAGAACAAAATGTTCAAGTTTATAGTTTCTTGCTCATCAGTGTGATTAGGCTGAGCAATTATCAATAACAAAATGTTGAATCATCATATAAAATCATAATTTAAAGGAGAAAGCCACGTTGAACTTGATGAATTGATTTCTGTCGATCATGATTGCAGATCAAATTATTGTCTGCAAATTTGCTGGCTTACAATGATTATTATCACACCCTCTTTCCACATCGCAAAAGTTATTTTGTCTCGAGCAGCATAGGTTTTCCAGTTTAAACAGCCTTACCAAAGAGGGTGTTGCAAACACAAGAGTGTTTGTATCAGAAGTTTCAGCATCTTGAAATTGCAATGTAGGGTGATTCATGAGTTTTGCATCAATTATTAAACAGTCGTGGATGAAGATACGCAGAGATGGATGGGGCAGCGCAGCACTCCAGCTACGCCTACTGGCTTAGCAATGATAAACGAGTCAGGAAACATGAAAGTTCAAAACAGGTATTAACTCGAGCTGCCATGGCATATGCCAGGGGGGTAGACAATAGCTTGATATAAACAAGCTCGTATACAGACCATCTGGCTGGTAGAATTCAAATAAAGGTAAGGTCTTTGCAAGAGGACTGCGGAATTTCAGAATCCTGCCATACCAATCATGCTTTCCTCTTGCAAAGTTCTTCAGGGAGACATGGCATGGAAGAATGAGAACAGTTGGAAAATAAAGTGAGCATCATTATTAGCTGGGACTATGCTTAATATTCCAGAATGCAGAGTTATAACAATACTGGTTTAAATCATGTGACTTACACTTGAGCTTGAATCCTACCGTGTTTTGACTCATGGATCTTACAGGGAAAGGGAAGACAGAATCTAGGCAGAAGGACAATGTATATGTCATCCCTGGGAAAGCAAGGTTTTTTTTGCCCTTGGAGTGACATTTTCTTGGCAACTGAGACAAGGACTCACATTGGAAAATTCTATTTAATTCTCTTCTGATACGCAGCTTCACCAAAAGGAAAGACCTATCTTTTGGTTCTCATTGTGAGGGCCCTGCAGCCCACCCAGAACAGCAGAGCTCTGCGTTCACATCGCTGCCCAGAGGAAGGGCATAAACTACATGTGAGCAGAACCTTAAAGCTTAGCCCTAGGACTTGAGCCTGGCATTGTTAACCCCAGGCCTGGCTCCCACCACCGTCTCATTACTCCCTGCTACTCTTTCTCTCTGGAAGTGTTTATGTTTGAGCAATTTGGGAGCCTTGATTCATTCCTTAATACCTGAGCAAACATCAAAAGTGAAAAGAAACAGCCACACCCACTTTAGGTTCCACCCAAGTCAGGAAGCACCTTTTGCCAACCATTCATTGAAAAGCCAGAAGCATTAACTAATGTTAGAAGCATATCCTAACACTTGATGCTTTTCAATCAGGACATTACGAGGCAACTGCAAACTGAGGTTTGTGCAAACTAAGATGCACAAACTATCACGAAAAAAAGTGGCCAAATAACTAACTTGAGGTGGCTGGTTTCCTTACTGGAGGGAATGTGGCTGGACTTTCTTACTACTCAGCTCATAGGCACTTGTTATATAAATGGGCCTTCTAAACTTACATCTGAACTTAGCAACCACATAGCTTATTTTATGTTTCCTTAAGGTAGCATTCATTGGAGGGGTCTTTCTGAGAAAATGAAGTCGATTTCTGGTTTATTTCATCAATATGGAATGGGGTGGCCTTTTCCAAATGAAGACTCTAGACCAGAAGTTATAAATTGGTGACCCACAAACCATATTCAGCCCACAGATAAGATTAATTTTTTTAATTCTTGTGGCATGGAAAAAATTACTAGTTGCCCGTATATCAAATTTAAGAGATTTTTGCATGAAAGTCTGATTTTTCAGCTGCTTCTTCAAAAAAATCAGAACATCAAGCAATACATGCAGTAGTTCATGGTCCCCATTGGCTTAAGCTGAGTAGCTCCTTGTCCCTTAAAAGAAGACACAAGCTATACCTATATTACTTAACGCCCTGGAGGGCTTTGAATTTGCTCTCTGTGGGGTCAATCATCTAAGAAGCCAAAACAAGAAATCAGGAATTGTTTTTTTTCAAAGTGCTTAGCTTGAAAGTGACTAGGGCTGATGCCTTATTTTTGTTTATTTATTGACTTTTTAATTCTGCACAAAGAATGACCATTAGGAGCATTTTCATGTATGAAAAAGGACAGTTACATGTGAAGCGAAGAATTTTACACCACTTACCTGAATAAATCAGGCATACAAGGCAAATCCTGAAATGATGATAAAAAAGTAAGATTTGAGATCTGAATTACTCAGGGGTAATTGCCTTAGTTTTCCACCTCACTGTTTCCCCTTTGCTTTCCTTACATAGACATAATCTTCAGAATGTTCCTCTGTCAAAGGCCATAGTCATAATTCCCCTGCCTCTTTTTTTTTTTTTTTTTTTTAAACTCATTTGCACTCTTGGTAGCAATTGTTGGAGCCCTGCAGGGGAATAATTGTGGGGGAATTAACCTCTGACATTTTTCTAAAAATAGCTCTAATAAATCCAATCATAGGTAATTTACCTGTCCGTGTTCCTCTGGGGGTAACCAGCAACGAAGAAAGACTTGGCAGGCTGGCATTCCTTCAGCAATTATCTGTGATCTCAGTTCCTGGCGCCTGTGCGTTTTCTCCGCTTCGAAATACAGAGTACAAATTGCCCTTACCCTCCTGACCTCGTGACCCTGTTTTCTCAGCACCCTTCTCCTGGGGTTGGAATAAGGTGCGCTCTTCCGGAAGGATGTGTTGGGCTCGAAAAAAAAGGGCAGAGCGTGGGCCAAGCTGAGCATCTGTGGGATCCTTCCTTGAATGTTTGACTGGAGGAGTTTTCCCGGTGATTTCTTTGTGCTACTGTTCCTCCATTTTTGGTGTCTGAGCATCAAGCATCCTAACCCAGCTTCCTCAGCCCGAATTCGAATAGCCACGCTGAAACCTGTTTGGGGAAATTTCTTAGTGGAAAGGCCACGAGTGGGTGAAAGGTCTGTGGTTGGTAGAAATTATCAAAGGAAATTGCCATGAAGAAATTTATTTTCTCTTACCCAAAACAAAAGGATCTGAACGTGCTTTTCCCTTTTGTTCTCTCCAGATGTTCCAAGAGACCACAGTGCAGGGTGGGCATCTAGGAAATTTGCTTTCCCAAGTGCCACTTCTAGTGGCGTTTAACACAGAATATAAAATCCTTGTAAATTCCACTGCAGAGACAAAGCCCTAAGCCCTTAAATGCACAGAAAAGTGTGTCTATTATCTATCCTTTCAAAGTAAGTGTGCAGTTACTTAAATTGCCTTTGTCTTCTTCTTTGCAGCTGACATTATCTCTACGGTAGAATTCAACCACACGGGAGAATTACTAGCGACAGGGGACAAGGGGGGTCGGGTTGTAATATTTCAACGAGAGCAGGAGGTAAGTGGCAGTGAATGCAAAATGCCCATTTTCTTCTCTTTTTAAAGGAGGCCTCCTACTGTTCCTTAATCCTCACGTGTCGCCCTTAACCTTGCTGCTTTGCTTGCAAACTAAAAACTGCCAAAAAGTCATTAACATCAACAGTTCCACATTCAGACTCATAAAAGCACCTTAAAAGGGAGCCCTCTCTGGACATGGCCTTATCTTTCTAAGCCTGGATATTGCACATTCAAAATGACCTCACTTCTGGTCTGACCTGCAAAATTCCATGGGTGCTTCCTGAGCCTAACTCCTCCTCTTTGGGTGAGATTTGTCCTAGAGCTATTGAAATTCAGGCTCCCTTAATTTCAGGTGCTGCCAGAATATGTAGGAGCAAAAAAAAAAAAAAATAGCTGATTTGTCAACAGATGTGAAGAGGACAAGTTGGGTCAGTGGAGAAGAAATGATAACTTGCCCTACCAAAGGGAATGAAATTCTACAAGCTGACATCCGAGCAAAGCATATGACACACACATTACCGTAGGTGACACGAGGGTCCCTGGAGCTGATTGCTGCATGCAGGACTGTTTCTGAGCAGGAGTTCTAACTTCCAGTGAATCTCAAAAAGCCCATTTCTTCCTGAGACTTGGGTTCCACTAGGAATTGTTTCTCTTTTTCATATAAATTGAGTTTTTTGGTATCTGTGTCTATTTTGTCAGAATGGAATTATGGCCCCATTTGATTTCCTTGGCCTCCCCTGGCATGGTCTTCGAGCTTCCAGCTGGCCAGTCTGTGTTCTAGTAACTTCCCCCATCTGCCACTGGCTGCCTTTGAGATTCACCCAGCATTCAGGAAGCGTGAGGGAGGCCCAGCGTAAGAGGAAGGTTTCACAAGAGACTTCCCTAGCAATTTAAAGCCTGCTTTGTGCCTCCAAGCCATTTGCATTACACCTCCCCTTAAAAAAGAAAAGCCTCATTTAGAGGTGATATATTTGGTAATTGCACATTATTTGCAATTAATTTCTATAAGGGCATCATAATCCCTCGGGGTTCTGTATAAATTCAAGTGTTCAGCATTAAATCAGGCACCCAGCCTATGCCATTGGCCCTGGAAATACGAAAATGTGGTTGGCAAGTAGGAACTAATAGCTCTTCGTGACCTGGAATTTTTCCTGCTTTTCCAGAGCTGCCTAGTGCTAATTGGTCTGGCACATACTACACACACTTGACAGTCTGATTTGGATGGTAGCAAATCAACACTCTTATAAATTTATTGTTAAGGTGGACTGGCTCTCTCTGCAAATAAGCCGCCTAGTACCAAGTACGTCAGCATTTAAATTCCTTTGAAAACTGATTTTTAAACCTCCTTCTCCAGTTTCTTTTAAAGCCCAATTAGGTTCACAGCGATGTTAAGGAACCGGAGGAGATATTTAGCATAGATCACCCAAGGCAGCATGTGGCCAGTAATACTCTGTTCCACATTTTCCATTAGCTATTTATAGGTTTCACCTATTTTAATTTACTGAAATATTTGGGAAGTCTGAATCATTAGTAGAATGACGGGGGACACATTTTCCAAAGCAGGGCGGTTTTGTTCGATAAAAAATAAATGTCGATAAGGTTAAAGGTCATGTAATTAAGTGTTTAGCTTTGCGGCAAGCATTGGGATTAAAATGAACACTAAACCTAAGAAACAGCCATGCAGCACCATCGAGGGTCCGCCTGCCTTTGACTTCCGTGGGTGAAGTTCATGAGCGAATTCTCAGGAGGACCCCATCCCGAGAGTCTGCACAGATACGCTTCACACCTGGGGCTCAGCACTGTCACCTGTCAATAAATAGAGATTTGGGTTTGGGTGTTCTCTATCTACCTAGGAATATAAATTTTTAAATTGAGCCTTTTATTAAGAGCCAAGCTTTTACAGCAAATGGGTCATAGGACCCAGATTTGACTTTTCGAGCACAGTTTTCCAAAGGCGAAAACTTGAAGCTCTTAATGTAATAATAAGGACCTAAAATTGCTGCAATAACACCTCCTGTCTCACTTTCAGCCTCTGTTTCCTCCTTTTGCCCTTTTTTCTTTCTCTCATCCCTTTCTGATGACCCCACCCTTCTGTTTCATTCTGTCTTCATTTATTTAGTTCCTGCTGTTTGCTTTTTGCATAATCAGTGCTAGGAAAAAGCCAGAGGTGAAGTATCATTCGCTTCACAATGCAGGTGGCCTCTGAACTCCTGTCTGCTTTGTTGTTCATGTTGGGGGAAATAAAGGCGGTGGGGGGGCGGGTGGTTCTGATGCCCAAATCTGCTCGCTGTGAGCTCTGTGGCCTTGAAGAAGTCATTTAGCATCTCGGAGCCTCCTTTGTCCATTCCTTGCCCTGCCTGCCTCTCAGAGATTCTGTGAGGATCTGGTGAGATCTTAAAAGGCCAATGAAAGCTTCAGATGCTACAACTTTATACTCTTTGTAAGGGCAAATTGGTATGTGTATTTATGGATGCCACCGTGGATGGCTCATTCCAAATAGCATCTGCAGCATCTATTAGGCTGCAAAAAGAATTATTAGGACTTTTGGTTATATTGATTTTTAAATCTTATCCTATTTTAACTTCTATTTGTATGTATATGTTATGATGTATACCATATAGTGTGCAGTTCATGTAGTAATTCATCAAGATACATATACACACACACACACACATATATATTAGAGGTGCCAGTGTTGACCAACAGGGGTGCATGATGAAAAGCTCTGGAGGCCACTGAGCTAAGGCAGACACGTGGCTGTCAATGGTCCTGCCTTCATCCCACCTCTAAGACTCTGCTCGAAAAAGAGGAACTGGTGAGTTTACAGTTGGATTCTGTGATTTAATCTTTCATGCATTTTTTTTTTTTCCCTTCCTACAGAGTAAAAATCAGGTTCATCGCAGGGGTGAATACAATGTTTACAGCACATTCCAGAGCCATGAACCCGAGTTCGATTACCTGAAGAGTTTAGAGATAGAAGAAAAAATCAATAAAATAAGATGGCTCCCCCAGCAGAATGCAGCTTACTTTCTTCTGTCTACTAATGGTACGTGGAGGTGACTTTTCCTATTCGGTATTTTCAGAAATACAATCAGCCTAACTATATATTTCAATCTCTCTTGGCCTCAATTTTCCTTTGTACCTCGTGGGCTGTTGAAAAACTTAGAAACATTTGCAAGATGCTTAGCAAAGTGCCTGGCACACACAGAGTAGGCCCTCAGTAAATAGTAACTCTTCTTTTTAAAAATATCAAATTTATGACCCAGTTCTGTGAGACCAGTTATAGGCAGTTTTCAACTAATGCAGATTATTTGCAGGTGTTTTTGGAATGTGACTTCCTGTCTTAAGATTCACTGGATGTTATTCTGGGAGTACATTTCAGGAAACTCGACATGCTGTCTCTGTGAGTTTGGCATATTGAAGAGAAGGTATTAATCCCTGAATATATTTTAGAGTCTATAAAGCTGCGTATCTCTCTGGCAAAATGAAGTTCTAAGATAGGAGCGCAAGTCAAGACGAGATAGGGACCTTATCAAAGAACTGATCAAGAAATGGTTTCTTTCTCCATATTCCTCTTACACCATTTGTTGGATAAGGAGGAGTTGATATAAACAGGTCAGAGAGAGGGGATCTTGCGGGTTAAATAGACAAATTACATATTCACTGGATAAGTCTTTCTACAGTGGAATTACCTATCCTCAGGTTCTTAAACCCACACTAAAAGAAGCCATCTACATTCAAAACAATTTGGAATAAAGTCATATACTAAGGAGTGCTAATTAAATAACCTAACAATTAAGAGGATTAGTATATAAAAATTAAACACCTTCTCCAAATCAAACAAGCTGGAGAGTGATTCATTTCATCTTGTTTGTGAGTCGAGGAGGAGTATACATTTAAATGTAAACTAAGAAGCAAGGGATTTGCTTTTTACTTTTTACCTATACCCAGCATTTTTTTTTTTAAAGGGAAATGCTCATATGTCAAGTGAAAAAAATGCAGTGTATATAATGTGATCAAACATACATGAATATTTTAAAGACTAGAAGGAAAGACACCGTAAGGTTCATCATGTTTAGTTTTTGATTATGCATTATAGCTGGCTTGTAAATTTGTTCCTTTTATCATTTTAATTTCTAAGCTTTTACAATGAGTCTTTTATTAATCTAATGGAAAAAAAAGTTTTTTAATGCGTATGAATCCCAAATCCCTCAAATATAAAGCCAGTGTACAAGTCTATTATTAAAAAATGACAATTTTGAAACAGCCAGTTTAGGATTATCTAAGCATCTTTCATCTCAACATGACCAGATCTCCACTCATCTGTTTTTCCAGATTCCAAGTAATTTGCTTCTTTCTCATAACTATATTTATTGTTCTGTTTACTTTTTTGCAACTATGGTTTCTTGGAAGCCAAACCACATGAGTTTGTTTCAGTTTCTTCCATTTTAATTTTGCTGTTTAAGTTTCACTAAAGGGCTCTGCAGAGTCAACACTACTCAGAATAAAAGAAACTTCTGATGATTTTGACTTAATTACTTCAGGCAGAGGAAAAGTGTTGAATTATCTTCTATAGCTAGCTTACTTTATATTATGAAATTTAGCCTATTGATAATTGCAATGAAATTCAAGGACTTACTTCTTTGGGGGGGATGGGAAAGAAATCAGAGAAATGCAATGAAGATTAATTATATAGCATAATATTCTCTTAATTGAGTTTTTAGATAGTTTTTTGATTAACAAAGATATTATCTTCCCATTTGGGATGCTATTTCATATGCCAACAGCATCTCAAAATGATTCTTATAAGAAAAATTCCCATGTTCTTATGTGATTTTTTTTTTATACTAATATTGAAGTTGCAAATCCCCCTTAGGCCAAATAGGTTAACATGCAAAAATTAATGGAAGACAATTGGAATTACTGTACAAAAGAGAAAATGAAGATAGATGATAAGATTGTGTTTAAAAGCTGCCACAAGTGATGATAAACTACTCGGAGAACCAGGCAGAAGAAAGAAAAAAATCATCACTCATAGTAACAGCCACATGTTCCTTCGACTTTTTTATCCACAAAGCTTCAAGATACTGAGTCAAGAAAAATTGTGTGATAATAAAGTCAAGAATGACTCCAGGCAACCCAACCATAGGGAATTGGATTGAATTCACCATCAATTATCTTAAAAAAAAAAAAAATGTGCTTATCTCATTATAGTTGGGAGCAATTTTTACTTTCTGCTAGAAACTTTATAATTTGTAATGAAAAACAAAACCAACATTCAATTGTGAATCTAGACCTTCAAATTATTTGTTGTATGAAAACACATTGCTTTACCCAATTTTCTACTTTCGCCTTAATTCCTATGATGAGAGGGGGAGGTATACTAAATTTGGTTGGTTGGTTGGTTGGTTGGTTTTGGTTTTTACTATGAAGGTAGTATATTTTTATTGTAAAAAAAATTTAAATATAGAAAAACAAAATGAAAATAATAAAATTGTTCCCATCTAGAGAGAACCACTGTTAATATCTTTTAAAGAAAAAAGCAAGGCGGCATGGATAAATGTTCGTTTCTTAAGAGAAATGTGGTATATTCTACAGACTATTTTGTGACCAGATTTTTTTATTTACTAAAACAATAACAGGAATATTCTCCTAATTGTTAAATAGTCTTCTAAAATACCATAATATTTTCGATGACTACATAGTATTCCTTTGTATGATTCTCCTATAGTTTACTGGTAAGTTTCCTACTATTAGACCTTTAGTTGTTAACAAACTCTCATAACTATTTAATATAAGTTTTATTTATAATAATATGGTATATATAATTTATAATATCCCTATAAATATATTTATAGGGATAGATGTTGATACAGGTAGATATGATTAGATAAAATGCATATTATAAACTACGTATAACATTGTGTTTATTAAAAGTTACATAATTGTATATACAAATACAGTGAAAGAATATACAAAATATTTTCATGATAGTTCTCTCTGTCTAGTGGAATTAAGGGAGATTTTTAATTTTTTTACCTTTATGATTTTTTAAATTACAATTACATGGGCCACATGTATAATTTTAAAAAAGGAAATTAAATGAGAAAATACAAAATCTGTATATGCAATATTATTACAGGTTTGTATTCCCCCAAAAATTGCATAAAGAAAATATTGCCAAGATTTATGCAAAATGTTAACAGTAATTGTCCCTAACTGGAGAGATGATAGGTGATTTTGTTTCTTTATGTTATACCCATGATTTCTCCATTTCTCTTTATAGCAATTTATCACTCACCATAAGAACAATATAAGGTAAAAATTACTGGCAAATTACAGTTCAGAGTGCACAAATCACACACTTAGCAGCCTTGCTGGGCATGCCAGCAGGCGTGACCAGCCCGAGTCATTCCCAGATATGAGAACGCAGGGACACTTACCTATTCAAGTAGCCACCTTGCTGCTAAAAGCCTACTTCATAATGTGGTACGTTAAGACCGCTGAGAACAAGGCATTTGCTTCTGCCAGCTTCGAGGGGAGCAGCACTGTGATCCACATCTCCTGCTTACAAGATCCACCCTCCCAAAGGTGTGATGGTTGGGAAGGGGTGGCGGGGAGCCAGGTGAGGAGAAATGGAGGCATGAGATGAGGGGGCAAAAAGGAAAAAAAAAAAACCCTAATAAAGGCAGGGGGGAGGGGCAGCCTTTCTCTGCTGCCTGTATTACAGAAAAGAAATCGGATGTGCAGACATCATCGTGGGATAAAGCTAAAGCTGTCAAAGCAACATGTCACTGCAGAATAGCTGCCCAGTTTGCTAATTCCAATAAAAGCTGCCATTAGCGGACCATCACTAGAAGCCTAACACTGTGTTAAATACTCTACGTGCTGTGATTCATTTAATCCTTGTAAAAGCCCCATGAGGAAGACACTGTTTTTCCCAATTTACAAGTAAAGAAACTGAGGCACAAAAAAATAAAGTATTTTTATTTGTAAGGTTGAACTATGTGGGATATACTTACACTAAGACATTATTTATTGTTTATCTAAAATTCCAATTTAACTGGGCATTCTGTACTTTTTTCCTGCGAAATCCGGCAATCCTATTTGTTTGTCACTCAGGAAAACTAGTTATGTACCTACTACGTGGGAATTCCCAGCCATGGACCACATGGCTGGCTGGAATTAGAGTGGGTATTGGGCTCAAGGCTGTCTGGTTCCTAAGCCTACCTTGTGCAGGACGGAGGAAGACACAAAGAAGGCAACCGAGTCCCTGCCTTCCAGAAGAGAAGTACATTTGATGAGGAAGGCTTACAGAGGCAGGCAAGCCACAGACATGATCTGTTTGGCCCAAACATGTTTCCACGAAAAATGGAATTGAAAACCTGCAGGTGGGGCATGCTGTCTCCAGCTTCCCAGAACCCCTAACCTCTTTCCTTTGTTCCCCTGGCCTGCCTGACCCCTGTAGGCATGGAAGGTCTCACCTCTCTTAACACTACGGAAAATGACAGATGTCGTCAGGTGGTATAAAGTGCTGAGACAATACAAAGGGGAGAAAGGTAGCTTCCAGCTGGAAACACCACAGAGACAACAAAGAGAAAGTATCATTTTGATTCATCTTCTCACCATTTTATTTCACTGAATATCGCTAGAAATAAAATATACACTGTGTACGTGAGATTTGATCATTCATCCAACTAATGTTGATCGAACATCCATTGTGTCCCAGGCACTGCTCTGGGTGCTGGGGGTCTAGGGATGAACAAGACAGAATCCCCGCCTTCAACAATTTTACATTCTAGGGAGAGACAAATAACAAATAAATAACCAAGTAATCGTTGGGTAGTGAAAATTACTATGAAGAAAAATAAAGCAGGAGAAAGGGGGTAGAAAATGGTGGTGAGGACAGCATTTTTTATGTAGGTTTTACGTAAGCTTCTGAAGTTGGGATGTGAACATCAAGAGCAAAGTGAAGGAGTGAGTCATGAGAAAAACAAGGGAAAGGGCTTTCTTAGCACAAGGCACAGCAAGTGCAAAGGCCCTGAGGCAGGAGTGGGCTCAAGGTATACAAGGAGCAGTAAGGAAGCCATGTGGCGGGAGCACAGTGAGTGAGGAGGAGGCGGGGTGGACAGTGAGAGGTGGGGAAAGCAGAGAGTGCAGGCCATGGAGAGCCTTTCAGGACACGGCAAGGACAGTGTTTACGTGAGTTGGAATGCCAAAATAGAGAAAACAGAACTACTTCCAGGAGTTATCTCGACTATTAAATCAATTTTCCATGTAAAGTGCTTAACATAGTAAGCTTTATGTATGTGGCTACTATTATTATGCAATGATCAATAAATACTTCTACTGAATGAGCTAAACTAATGCACAAGCTATGTATTTAGGAGCCCACTGTCAGGGAAAACTTTTTGTCCCAGCACAATATAAGTTTTTGTTTTGAAGTATGAAGTCTGCCTTCACATAACACAGGATTTTTGCACCGCAGCCCTTCACATGAGCCAAGCAATTCTTCCCACCTCTCCCACTGCCCCTGGACATGCCCCTTTACGAGCTTGCTTTCTCTGTAATCCTGACATCCTCTCGTTGCCGTCCCCAGATAAAACTGTGAAGCTATGGAAAGTCAGCGAGCGCGATAAGAGGCCAGAAGGCTACAATCTGAAAGATGAGGAGGGCCGGCTCCGGGATCCTGCCACCATCACAACCCTGCGGGTGAGTGCAGGCGGCTGCTCTGGCCACCTGGGTCAGGGGAGGGTCTGCCAAGGCTGGCCGGCACGTGCTGGCTACTGCTGGAGGTTGCGACTGCAAGGTGCGAGTGAGGAAGCTTGGGCGGACACTCCGGCTACCCCGGTCTCCGGTGGCAGATGGAGGAGCAGGAAAGGTGTCAAGCCTTAATGACTGCAAATCCATGCTTTTCCTTTTGTCCCCGAGGACCTTCCAATGTGGCCATGGCCAGACTATGTTCTTAGCCTCTGTCCACATTATCTAAAATGTCTCAAGTACATTCTGTACTCAAGATATAGGGGATGAAAATATCCAGATGGAAAGTTGTAGTCTCGTGGTTCAGAACACAAACTTTAGAATTTAACAGGCCCGGGTTCAAATCCTGCCACGTACCAGAATCTCACATAGTCACTCAGTCTTTTTGAGCTTCCATCATGCAAGTTATTTTTACGTTCCCCATCTGCAAAATGGTGAACATAATACCTACTGCTCGTGGGCTTAGGAAAATAAAATGCAAGGAGGCTGGAAGCCTCTTCCTCTATGACTGTTCCTCCATACTTGATCTCTACTCTTAGTCTGACTAGCTTCCTTCCTGCCCTCCAGAAGTGGATAGTCCAATAAGGAAAGAGGATGTGTGAGACTAATACATGAGTGATTATGACACTAAGTAGAGTAAGATAAATGCATTGAGAGAGTGTCAGAGCGTTGCAATTTTATCAAAGGAGGAAGAAATTACATTTGGTTCTGGGAGGCCAGGAAAGGCGTCCTGGGGAAGTGGTGTTAAAATGGATTGCCGCCAGCACACTTAGAAGAGAAGGCTCTCTAGACGTAGGCAGTGGTTTAGGGTGGATGATGAGTTCAGTTTTGAACACGTTCAACATGAGTGGTAAAGCAGGCACATGTTGGGACCAGCCCTTGCCCCAGGGGACTTTTAAACGTGTGTAGGACGAGGGATTTCAGTCGCCAGCTGCAGTACAGAAGACCAAAAACTGCAAAGGAGACAGGGAAGTGTATGTGGGGAAAAGAGGTTCTCACCGTAGGTTTAAAAGCAGAAATGAGAATTAGATGGTCATTGCATGCCCGATTAGCTCACTTGCAAATTCATTTACTTATTTGTTCATCTGTTGATTCGGCAGATGCTTTTTGAACACTCACTCTTTGCTGGCCACGGTGCTAGGCTGTTGGGTGTTTACCCAGCATTAATAAGTACACGGTCTTCAGCTGAGCGCTTTCTGCACCAGCAAGCGTTGGCTGCTCTGTTTCCTCTCATCAGCCTGGAGAGCTACCGGGCAAGCCCACCTTGGTTTTGGAGGTTTTGGAGACTGGAGAGTAGAGCAGGGAAAAGTATGAACATCGAGTCAGTCTGGCCTGGGTTAGAATTCTGGGTCCATTACCTTCTGGCTGGTGGTCTTGGGCATAGTACAGTCATGTGTCACTTAATGATGGGGTTATATGCTGAGAAATGCATGCTTAGGTGATTTCATAGTTGTGCAAACATCATGGAGTGTGTTTACACAAACCTAGATGGCAGAGCCTGCTACACACCTAGGCTGTGGCATAGTGTATCGTTCCTCGGCTACATAGCTCTCCAGCTTGTTACTGTACTGAATACTGTAGGCAATTGTGACACAGTAGTAAGTATTTGTGCATGTGAACATAGAAAAGGTACAGTAAAAATACAGTTTTATAATCTGACGGGACCACTGTCATCTATGTGGTCTATTGCTGTGCAGTATATAACTGCGTTTGAGCTCCTTGTGCTCCAGTGTCTCATCTGATTAACAGAGACGACTTCCTGGGACAGTCATGAGGATTCCATAAGATACTGTGTGTAAGACAGCGCTTAGCCTATGTAGTGTCTGGCTCCTAGAAAGCAGTCAATAATGTTAGTTCCCTGCTGTTGTTTTAGTATTATATCATCATCATCATCATGGCTGTTATTACCCCCTACTAGTAGTGGGCCCAGATATATGAGAAAATCCATATTATCTTACTTTTTATACTGTTGTATTCATTCCACAAAGCACTCACCGATATCTTCTATGTGGCAGGCCCTGTGCTGGCAATACAGGAATAAGACTGTCTTTTACCCCTTGGGACATTGCAGTCCTGCGGGGAAAACAAATGGATTAAGTGCCACTGAGGAGTTTATAGCATGAAATTCTGCCCAGACTTCACCTTGCCCTCGTTTGCTATGTGGATGGAATTTTTTAGATGCCAGCTGTAGACTCCACTGTAGAGTTCTCTTGTCCATGGCACTCTATGGGGTTTCGCATGTCTGTGCTTAACCTTCCGGAGAATTCCATCCCTGTGCTAAAGAAGAAGGAAGCCCTACTGAAGTTTCCATGAGAGCAGAGATCCTCCCCAGGGCAAGACAGTGATGTCAATGAGGTGGACTTCATCTAAAACCTGGGAGGCAGCCCTGAGGTGTGGCTGAGAGTTGGAAAGTCCCAGTTCTAGTTCTTGCTTCCTTGTTAACCGGCTATGTGACTCTGGCCAATGCATCCCATTTCTTCCCTCCAAGCTTAGTTCCTAAACTGCCAAGCAGAGGACCGGGAAATGCAGATTCTGGGGACCCATCCCCAGTGGGTGAGCCCAGAGGAATCTGCATTTTTAGCACTTGCCCCTGGTGTCTGAGACAGGGGTTGTGTGGTCACTGGACTCTGTCATCCCTAAGGCCCCCTGGAATTGTCATTTTTATGAGCCTCTGTTTCTTTTCAATTACTTGAACTGTGGTTATACCAATTTGGGAGACATATTTGCTATATAATTATAAATCCCATCTTGAGCTCATCTTGGTCTCACCCCCTCTCCCTTCCTAGGCTTCCAAATACCTGGCATTTCAGTGTAAACATCCACACCCCAGCATTGTTTTGATGCAAACACTGAAAAGGCTAGCCTCCTTTCCTTTTTGATCCCAGTAGTGGGGGAAAACAACAACAACAACAAAAAACATGCAACCCTGAAGACTGTAGATTCAGAACAAAGACTCCAAACAGAGAACAAGCTGATGTGATATTAATCAGACTATAATTTACTAACATGCTCTGCTCTTGAAATTTGCATTGCCAGCAATTGTGTCTTCTTTTTTCCCTCCCGGAACTATGATTACTTCTTGCTCATTCTCATAGTTTCCGGTTCTACGTGGGTCTTGAGAGCGAGAACATTTAATAATACCCGACAGCTAATTAATCCTCACTGTGTAATGAACCTGTTCTGTTTCAGTGCTGAGAAGCTCAGCTTTTCAAATCAAGAATGTGGCTATTTTTCTTTTTTTTTTTTTCATAGAAGATAGCCTTCCAAATCCAATCACTTGTTACCCAAAGAGCCTGTGAGAAGCACTTCTATGAAAACCGTATCCCCTGCTGAATAGCATAACATTCAAACCAATAATCATGATAATAATTTAATAATACCACCTTATTATTAAAATATGAAAATCCCATTTATATCACAAAGTGTTTTACCTAATCCCTTGATTCATCTTCAGAACAGCCAGGGAGGAGGTATTTGGACAGGTATTTGGTATGTGGTGAAAATGCTATTACAGTCTCTAGTATTCGTTTGCCATATCCCATGCACCATGCTGTACTCTATCTGTATTAGCTACCTCACTGTTAAAATGCCCAGTAGGTTAAATAACATGCCCAAGATCATGTAGGGCTGAGAATCAAACCTTGATCCACTTTGCTCTGGGACCTGAACCCTTAAACCTGATGTCGGCTCAGAGAGGGAAGAGGATTTGCCCAATGTCCTTCAGTTGATTATTCCAGGGCTGGGACTAAAAATCAAGAGCCGTGGCTCTTACACTGAAACACATACATGTGGACATGTGAAATGGGTGTTTAATAATTAGTGTCACTGTTATTCCAGGTCAGGGGATCTCTTGATACTCACTCCGGGAGGATGGGTAACCCCAGGCCAGTTTTGGGGCAAATTACTGGTTGAGTCAGGATCAGCTTTCACTGCCCCAGGTTTTAATGCGGGGTTTATGCTTTGATAACTGAGCCCCCTTAGGACACAGATACAGCCTTCCTCTAACCATTTTTAATTTTTTAGACTTCATTGTGTGATTTATTGCTGTTCTGGGGCTTCAGATCCAATCCTTTTATGGTTTTATCTTTCCTTTCCTTATATTTGTTGCAAATAACAATGGAGTGTTTAGCTACTGCAGTGAAAAATCAATCAAGCCTATTCCATATTCACAGGCTTGCAATGGCACTGACAGCCCCTGGATTAGATTAACTTTGTGAATGTGTCACTCCGGTGTGGGTAATTTCTCAACCTCCTCTCCGTCTTCCCCCTCCTGCATCAGCGGGGAGATATTGAGATCTCTCATTGATTGACTGCCCCGAAAGTGAATGCTGGCATGTGATGTGTGTAACTCAGCGGGACGCACATACTCTGTGTTTATGAAAATAAATAATAATTTCTGTTATCGTTATTGATTGCCATCATTATCTGATTGTGTCTGTCTGTGTCATGGGGTTTCAGTTATGGGATCAGAGAGAGCTTCACAAGAATTCAGTTACTACCCTCACTGACAAGCCCCTGTGTTTTGGCATGTTTCACCTTTGGGGGATGAGGGTTGTGCAAGTTCCTCTTCTGCTTATTGGCTAATTTCTCTGGCTAATGTTCAGAGACTGCATCATTGTGTACAGTGTTAGCCAAAGGAACTGATTCAATTGGAACTATAAGAGCAGCTAACATTTATTGAGCATTTGCTGTGCTCTAAGAACACATCACATACATTGGCTAATTTAATCTTCAAGATAAACCTATAAAATGGCATTGATCTTATTTTCAAGACATGGTACCTAAAGCGAGAGAGGTTAAGAAATTCGCCTAAGGTCCGACGGCTAGTGAGTGGTAGTGCTTTGACTCGAATTCGTGCTTTTATGATTCTAAAACCCATGCTGCTATCCTGCATCTTGTGTTAAAATAGATTGCCGAGTATATGTATCTGAATATTTGGCCTAAGCCAAAACATACATGAGTAAGCAGGGAGTAGAGAACAACTCGTCAAGGAAACTGTAAAAGTTACCGGTGCCTTGGGCATAGGTGGGCTTTCTGTTCTGTTTGGGGGGAAGGTGGGGCGGGAAGGGTACATGGAACTAGGTCACGGCTTAGCAAACCAAACGTGGATGATCAACAGACTCTGGGAACATCTAAGTCATACCCAACCAACTGACTCAGAATCTCCAGGAATAGGGCCAAGGCATCCACCCATATTTCTCAGCTATATCCCTGACAATTCTGAAGATCAGCTGGGTTTGAGAGCCATTGGCGTAATGATCTCGAAGGTTCATTCGAAAGTGGAGTTTCTCTGATTTGATTTTTTAAATTCCTTCCTGTTTCCTCTTTTCTCCTCCCACATCGAGGTTCTATATACATTAATCTGAGGACAACATTCTTATCAAAGCACAGTGATTGGATTTAAAATGAGTGTTCATGATGACTCTGGCTGTGATTGATTTGAGCTGGTAGTGTCTGTTATAACTCAACTTTTTTCCCTCTTACTCATGGTCAAGTCACGGGGGCAGCCCACCTAGCGGCCAGTGTGCTGTAACAGTAAACACTATTGCGGACATTTATTAAATACGTACTGTGTGCCAGGCCTTCTGCTAGGCAGGTTACAAGCACCAGCTCATTGTACCCTGACAGCAGCCCTGTGGAGTGGATGTGGTTATTATCCTCATGTCGTAGGTGAGGACATTTGATTCAGACAGCTGTAATGACTTGCCCAGGTCTACAGGTACTAAGTGGTCAGTCATATTCTTAACCAGGTTCTGTCTGACTCCAAAGTCTATGCTCTTATCACTATGCTACAGAGTCTTCAAGACAGGGGCAGATCTCTGACCAGATCTCAACCATCATCTGTAAAGTGGAAATAGTTGTACGTTCTTGCAGAGGTCAGGCTGATAAAGTAACTGTCAAAGTGTCTGGCATAATGCTTACCATCAGTAGATGCTCAGTGTATGTTGTAACCTTTCTCCTCTCCCTTCCCATCTTGTCTTTCACCTGGAGACCAAGAGTTTCAGGAAAATCTGATGAATATATTGAAAAGTTCAAAGTAGTGTTAGATTTAGGGACCAGTAATCCATCATGCCTTATTTCGAGTGTGTGCTTGTACTAGCTTTCCTAAGCTGCCTTGGGTTCAGAGTGTATTCATTGACAATAAGATATTTTCTTTCATCCTCAAAGGATCTTTGTTATGCTGCATTTACCATGTAGTAATTAGATCCAACAGAAATGTATTATAAATATAAGCAGAATCCTATACCTGGTTTAGGATTGAGTTTTCTTTGTCTCTTGCTCCCAAACCCTTTGCAACCCTTTGGAAGTCGTCCATGGCTTCTTGAATGTGATAGGAACTGATACAGGACACTCCCATCTGCATACTTAATGGCAGTGGGAAGCTGAGAAGTCCACTAGTGTCAGAAAAAGAAAAGAATCACATTGCAGAAGAAAATCTGGGTGTTCATGGAATCTGGTGAGATTTATCTTGAGATTCCCGGGCCATGAGGCTGGACAGCATTCCAGACCCATTCTCTTCCTAACCTTGGTTATTAAATGGTCTGAATTTTGGAGACGTGGGAAGGTTGACCAGGATGGGGCAGGCTACTACTGGCCTTTTTCAAGCTTTGCAAGCAAAAATCTTGTCACTATGCAAACCTAATTCACACTGACCCAGATAGATTTTTCTCAAAAGAGGAGTTACTGGGTGTGATTCTCCCATCTTGTCATTTAAAGGGTTCTTTGTATACTTTTTAAAGGAAGTGGAAAATCAAGGCATAATTAGATGATTGAAGGTGGAAAAATCCTTTATTTTCTGAATCTTTCAGATGAAATTATCTGAATTATGAGTGTAATGAGAAAGACATTGTTCCCCACGGCAGGTGCCAGCTCCAAAGTGTGAGTTCACTGTTGCTGGAGTGAGGAGTGTGAGTCTCCAGTCCCTCAAACAACATGTCCATGCACATGTATGTGTAGGCATGTACATGGCACACACCCCCAAGCAGTGCATTACTTCAGAAACCTGAGAATGTTAAAGCATACAACTGACTTTTGTTTTTCTACTATACTCTCTTAATAGGAGATCAAAAATATGTGCCTAGATCCCTATTTGCTACTAGGTTATGCAAAGAACTAATTTGAAATCGATAGAGTACTTCTAGGGCCTCTGCTCATTATACGTAGGATTTTTGTAGAAAATAATTAACACAAATGGATTTGGAATCAAGTTCAATAGAGGATATGATCACTTCGATCCTAATACGTTGCAAACCAGGCTTCAACTGATGCATTGATGTAAGCATTTTAAATACCAGTCCTTACCAGAGAAAAAGATTTTAAATATTTCCCCAGGGGGTAGTGGATAGCAAGATACTTTCTTTTTTCTTTGATGTACCAAAACAAGAAACTGGTTAAAGGAAACCTTTTATATAAGGCTGGTTTTATGTTAAAGGAGACTGTTTTCAACAGGAAGAGGATTTTATTCTCTGGTTTCCTTAGAATGGTTGAACCACAAGGAAAGGAATTTTCTACCTGAAAGGTGTTAGATTTGTGTTTGTTTGGGTGAAAGAGTCTGGGTCACACGCTTGCAATGTGTTGCTGTGATCCGAATGGGCTCGTTTTCTTTACCGGAAAAACATGAGAAGCAGTGGTTCACATCTACACACACACTCTCTCACAAGTGCTCTCGCTCGAGTAATACAGGAAACCCTAACTTAAATACACTGAAACACGCTTATTACTTCAGGGTTTCCGGGCATGTTTAATATACTAACATGCAGTATCAAACTCCAAAAAAGAGAGATGGCATGCAGTATTTTCCACCACACTTATCTGACCATGAAGAACCCTTTTCCCAATTCAGGGGATTACTGTCCTTCAGAGCATTTACTCAAAATGTGGCCTTTGGCCCATGCCAGTCCACAACCAGGTAAAGAGCTTGCATCAGGAGGGGTCGGGTGTGTCATTAAGCCACTGTGTCGTTCAGCTGACATTTTTCTTTTCCACAGCAAGACTTTCTCTATGGATGAAGCAAGACACTGATTCTGACTTGAGCTGTTTTATCTTGTCTTGGACCAGTAACAAACAGTTCGTCGATCTGTTGCTTAGAGTATCTCAGCAGTAGACCTGGCTTTGGGAAATAAATGCAGGCTGAAAGAATTGGGTCAGTGAACAGGAGTTACCCCCCTGGCAGCATTTTCACTCTGCTCTTAAGCCTTCGGGTCACATAATCGCCTGATGGTAAAAGATCCTTACTATGAATAGAACTTCCCTTTTCCCATTCAAGTCCATTAATAGCAACTGAGAATTTACTAGTGCCTGACACTGTACCAGGCACTCTGCATACTGCCTGGCGTAATTGCTAACCCCAGCAGCTCAGAGCATTTTGCAGATGAGGAAATTGTGCTCTGCGTAGAGGAAATAATTTGTGCAAGTTTAGAGTCACTCTGCTAGGAAGTAGCAGAACCACAGTTCACTGCTAACTTAAGAGGAGACCACCCTCTCTTAAGTACCATGTTATCTGGCATCCCAACGGCATTGGTTTTCAACCCTCTGAGGCACAGAGGCTTTATCCTACTTTAGAGACTTCTTGAAGCAGAAATGCCCCCATTAGCCAATCTAAAAGCCATCACTGTTCACAAACTTTCCCTTTTGTCTAACCTAATGTCTGTCTAATCTGCCATCTATAAAGACAAGATTTCATGCATACAGTCATGACAGATATGTGTGGTCCCCACTCTCATGGGACTTAACAATGCAGTGAGCTAGGAGCTTTTATTTGAAAATGGTAATAACATCAACTTCGTGTACCCCTGCCTGACATTACAGTCAATCTTGTTGTGTATTTAGAAACTGCCTGAGTTCCTTCTCAACATTTTCTTCGCTGCTCTGTGATCCTACATTCGCTCATTATTTTCAGAGATTGAGAGTTCAGCAACATTCAATTAAATAAGGGCATTGTCTATTTAATGCCAAAACATCCAGACACAAGGTGAAAACGTCTTCCAATTATCTTGCTACTTCAATGCCAAACTTGCAGATGTTTAGAAACTTCTGAAAGCTTGATTTTTTTTTTTTTTTTTTTAATCCTCTGCTCTCCAAATTCAAATAGCATCTGAGAAAAGTATCTGTGGGGAAAACGAAAGATTGCCAGCAAGGACAGCAGAGCAGGAGCTCAGAAGTTACAAGGTTAGAGGTTGCAACAGAAGTGACAAAACAAAGCCACGCTTGGGTCGCCATTATTCCTTCCCATAATAGTAAAGTCATCCATGTAGATGGATCCATAGGTGACTGTCACACCAGTCCCAATTAGAGACTCCCTTGCCCTGCTTGATGATCAAACCAATTGAGAACATAGGCACCACCTATGTTTCCTGCTTATTTGTATTTTCATTAATCCCACAAGCACTCAAGTCCCTCCTGTAAGTCAGGCACTGGGATAGGCCCTGGGGTTATAGCGGTGAACATGAAAGACACAGTCCCTGCCCTCATGCAGCTTGCAGTCTCTTTTGACTGGAAAGGACACACATCAAATGCTCCTAAAGTAAAACTGGCACCGCAGTGGGGGCCTCCAGAGGAGAGGAGAGGGGAGGAGAGCAGATGATGGGGAGAATTCGATCCCTTCAGGGTGAGCAGAGAATAATTTCCTAGGCAGTTAATATTTAAGGTAAAGCAGGGTGTAGGCAAAAGGAGGAGCAGGAAGAGCGTTCCAGGCAGAGGTGCCATGGACAAAGGTCGTAAGGTGGGGTGTAGCACAGAAGGACACAGGATGGGAGGAGGGCCCAAGTGGCTGAGATGCTGAGCATGAGAGGTGTGTGGTACCAGCAAGATGCAGGTAGGGCCAGACCGCACTGGGCACTACAGGCCTTGCTGAGGAACACGCTCTTTTCCCCCAAGAGCAATGAAAGCCTTCTCTGCCCAGGTCACTTCTGTGGAACAGCTTCTCTTTACCCAGATAGCTAAATGCCCTGCACCCAAGACGAGATGTACACCAAGGTGAAAAAGTCAGACAGTTCCTGGGGAATATATGAAGAGTTTAAATTTAGGAAGCAAATGGCATCCTGTCAATTTGGCCATGTTGCCCTCTAGCCCCCGGCTGCCACTGTTTGGATACATGTCAGGGCATAGTCTCCACGGGGCTTCGGCAATATCAAGGCGTCCTCCCTCCAAGGTGAATCCTCCCATGAGTGATTGAATTGTTGGGAGGGTCATAGAACCTGACAGCTCCCTATTACACAAAGGAAAAGATAAGCTTCCGATTAGTCCTGGGGCTGGAGGAAGCCAAGATAGAGTGCACCTGTCAGAAATGCTTACGACATAGAAATCATTACCTCAATTTTCCGTGCAAGCATTGGGCCAGAGAGAGAGGAAGGAGTGACTGAGGTTGGTTAGCAGTGCGGAAACGTATAAAGGAGCTCCCGCTCTCCTCTAGAGCAGGATTTGCTCTGCTATCCATGCAAAGAAAACGGAGCCCCATGCCCAGAGGAGTGACAGAGACAAATGCCCACTGGCTCCAGGAAGGGGCAATTTGTTTCTGTGGCATTTACTAACAGCTTTTACTGCTAATCTAACAATAGCAGCCATCAAAGCTTTCCCACACTTGAAAAGGGATCATGCTTGGTGTTGCCATTGCTGTATGTTTGATCCTAGATTTCTCTGCTGCATAGTCACCATAGTAATCATTGTTGTTATTGTTGACATTTTCCCTTCTTTCATTCCCTGGGCAAAATCTCTGAGCTAGGGCAACTGAGGCTCACCCACTATCCCACAGTCCAGGAGACCAAGGTACCTCTAGGGGCAAAAAACAACATAAAACTGGAAAAAGATTGAACAAAGAATAGCAAGTCAGAAGATGTTCAAGAAAGATTTAAAAGCTTGAATTGGTTGGACAGTGCCCAGATTTTCATTACGTTTTATGTTGTGCAAAATACCAAGTGGCTAGCGGAACATGAAATCCTGGAAGATTCTGCCTGGAGAAGCCCCAGATTTGAGTAAAGTACTACCTTGTGCAGCAAACCTCGAGAAACACTAAGTCTTATGTTTCTTCTGGGCTGCTCTAGACAGAGCAGACAACGCCGTCGGGGAGAGTGGTTCATTCTCCAGAACAGACGGGTAAGCTCAGTTCCTAGAGCTTTTGAGGAGGCGTGTGGCGAGTGGCACCCACATTGAGAGGGAACCATGTGTGTGTTCAGCCCAGATAGCCCTGCTGCCAATGACGGAGGATCCTTTCTTCCTTTCCACCTTGATATGTTTTAAAGGGAAGCATAGCCTCAAAATTACAACATAGCCCAATGTGTATTGGCTGCCAGTTAAAATGCCTTCGGACCCTGAAGAGAAATGGGATATATTTTATGTGAGCAAACCCAAAATATGAGTCAAGACCGTACACAGATGTGGAAGTTGAAGGGATGAGTTACGTGGATGCTTTAAAATAAAACAAAATAATTGCCTATTTGTTCAAAATGTGTGAGCAAAACGTTCTTATTGCCAGGAGAAATTTAGGGCCCACTTATATCCACTTATCCTCTAGTAGGGGAGGACGGCCCACAGTTGGAGTCGTTCTGGGAGAGAGTCTAGGGTTTTAGAGTAACAGCTCTGGGTTCAGATCCCAGCTCTGTCTTTGTGTGGCTTTGGGGCTTTTATTTAAGCTCTCAAAGTATTAGTTTTATCACCAATAAGGTAGGGATAATACCATTATGGTGTCTGCCTCATGTGACTTGTTATCGGAAAAAATGCTAGCACCGTATCTGACTTTTAATAACCACTCCACAATAGGTAGCTAGTTGGGAATCAGGAAGGCTGAGAACATCGGGAAAACTGGGGGACCCCAATTGCTGCTTTTGGATAGAAGTACATACATGCTTCTGTGAGGGCAGGGAAGAGGCTTCTTCTAACTTGGTTATGGCCAGAGTTTATTTGCCTAAAACACAGTAACCCCAGTAATGCGATGCTTCAGTGAATGTTCACATCCTTTGCCTGAAGGAAATTCCCACCCAAGATTCCGAATAAAATTCTGTAAGTGCAGATTAAGGTGGTAATGAAAAACGAATGATCAGTTTGAATCTCTGTGGATAAATTGAAGTAAGTGGATTCCCACCCTCTAATGCTTGTTTTTGAAAAACCAGTAAACTTTCAAATTCTCACTGAGCTGAGAAATGTCACGTGCTTAAGAGTCTCTCCTTTGCAAGGAAGAAGCTGCAGTGACCTCCCGAGCGAGTGGCCTCTGGAATGATGGCCGTGACAGTTGCCTGCAGAGCTGTTAAAGTCAAGAGTCTGGTTTTACATCTTCCTTCAGATTCTCTTGCTTCAACCACCAGTGATCAAAAATGCAGACTTCTCTGCCTGGGCCAGGGATTTCTCCTTAATTCAAAGGATCCACTATCAAATATTAGACCTTCTGTCTTTATTTTCTAGCAGCAATGAAAAAGAAAATCTTTGGAGTAGGTCACCTTTCCTTAAATAAAAACACATCCAAAAAAGTTCTTTTAGATATTTTCTCCTGTGTTTTAACCATCAAGAAAAAGAATGTGTTTTTTTTTCTTCCAACACAAGCTCATTATTAACCCATGTAACATTTGCAAATTGAAGTACAACATTGAACATTAAAATTGACTTTCCAGAAATTTTCTTCTTAATTGGACTGCTTTCCTGTAGAAATCATCCTGCCAGCATCTTTGGTGAGATAAATTCTGGGAAAACAATGTGCCATGCCAAATTACCAGGTAGAATTAGATTGCTCTATATTTCTGTTTGATAACAACGCTGTGCCTTTGCATAATTCTTGCCGATTATCAGAAAGGAAAAAGCCATAACTCAGGCAGATGAGCTTTATTGGCATTGGTCCCTTCTAGGAAAAGGAAAAAAAATAAAACATATGAGCAGAGACATTTGCAAGTGTCATATATGTTGAGAGATTGAAATTCTAAACAGTCTGTAAACTTAGCGTCCCTCTATCTGCAACCTTAAAAAAATGAAAATACCTCCCTCTATTTGGTGTCAAAACTCAAGATCTGGGTTTATCTCATTTTCTATAATTGAAGACAAAAAAATGTACGTGCCTATAAATACAGTTAAAATAGAATGCCATTTTAAACTAGAGAGTTCTCGTGAAAGAAAAAATAAATTGTTGGAGAGAGTCGTGAGTCAGACTCCTTAGAGAACTTGGAAACAAGAAAGTGTAAAATGAACACGCAAATTGCACAGTGGCGTATACTGCTTATAGAGGAAGGGAGGTTTGTCTGCCGCCTTTATTCGTTTGCATGCTGAGCCTTAATATGGTGTCCATTTTCCCTGGCTGTCCTCACCCATCTCAGTTTCTGCTAGCGGTTTTCCCTGTGGGGATAAATAATGTACCCTGCAACGTTTGGACAAACTGCTTACCCTTTGTGTGTCTTTCAAAGCGTCCACCCTCTCTGGCTGTATTCTTAAGAAGCTATTTCTTTGCCTCCAATTCTAGACTCTACTCTTTGCTCTAAGAGAATCCATGGAAACTCTCTGAGCCCCTTCTCTGAGCAAATCTAGGACTTCTCTGAGTCTACTCAGGAATCAGGAATATTTAGTCCTAGTTCCCTATACCTCAAAAAGCTTCAGACGTCTGTCAATATCGAGAGCCAATTGCATGGTTTGATCCTTGTTCGACATCAAAGGCGATGCTTTGCCTTTTGAGGACTTGAAAACAAGAATCTTACTTCATAATCTTCTTCCCCTGGGAAATTTACATCCCCTCTTGCCTCCTTGGACGTCTCCCATTGTGAAAGCTGCAGCAAATAATTTTCCTCCCCTACGTCTTTCTTTTTGGCACATTCTTACTTGTCGATCAATAAATTACCCCCTGCCAAGCTCCAGCAGCCTGGCTTCCTCTTTCACCACTTACATTCTCCTTTTGTGTTTAAAAAAGAGCTCATTATTTTTCTCTTAACCTCCGGTGGAATATTCTCTTTATTCTCTCCCTTTGTTTTGCTTATCATTTAACTTAATTCTCAGCCCAGTCGTCCTCATCTGTACCTGCCTCCCAATTCTCTGCATTTTCCTTTTAATAACCAGAAGCTAATGAGACCACCCTTGGAGTCATGTGCTCCTTTCCTGATCACACTGGCATAAGGAAATGGGATTTAAATAGCGGTAGCAGGCGATACAATAGAAGAAAAGCCATAGGCAGGGACTCAGCCAGTCAAAACAGAAGCTGTAGTTTCATGTCCTCTGCGATGGATAAGACCTCCTCTTACAGCTGTGCCTCGGTTTCCTCATCTGAGAAATGAAGTCGACCATCATTTATGGTACATGCCTCATAAGGTGCTTGTGAGCTTAGATGAGATAAATCATGTGATGTGTTTGATGGGGTAGCACATAGTAAGCCCACAGTGAGTATTAGGTACTACTGTATCATGATTATAGGAAGCAAGTGTAAGACAGTCCCACCCTTTGCTGGGTTTGGAAACGACAGCTACGTATGGGCCAAAGAGAGACGCAGTCAGTGTCCAAGCCAGGAATCCCAACTCTATTTGTTTATGCAAATAAATCATCAAACCGACCATTTAGCAATTCCCAACTGTGAAAAGGTATATGAAATAACATTGAGCAACCTAAGGACAGAGACTTGTTTTTCTGTTTACCGGATTTGGTATTTTGCCTGACAGAGTACATTTTCTATAAATATTTGAAATCAACATATGAATCACTTAACATGTCCCAGGTGCTGTGCTGGTCACCTGCATATAGCACTGTGTTTCTCAAAGTCTGGGGTGTGGACACAGCTTTAAGTTATATTGAATCACATAACTGAGGAAGTTATTCCGTTCTTATGCCTTGTTAAGTCATTCTGATGACATCAAGCCCAAAATCTCACTTTGATGTTAACATTTTTTTTTAAC
>RJWJ010017930.1:0-32304 GCA_004363605.1 Indri indri
GTAGAAGAAAATGTCAGCTTCTCTTTTCCTTATTTTGCCAATTACTTCCTCACTCCCTTGCTTCATCTTCTGATCCAGGAACCCCCATCAAGAGTTCAATTAGAGGAGAAGTAAATTGGGGTAAGGGATGCAGCCTAATTCTATTTTGATCTGATATTGGCCCTTTTTCAACTTGGCAGATATTCAATGCTGACTTCTTTACTGGTGTATTTTCTCTGTGTTTCTCAGAGAATCTCTCCCCACTCCCTTGTGAATACCCAACTGCAGACACCTTGTTGTTGATGTCACCTCCAGCTGACCATTTCTGCCTCCCTTTCCCTTAACCGAGCTTTGGCTCTAGCAGAACATTCAAGTAGCCTTCTCAGTCCTAGTCCAATTGGGTGAGGTCCTTTCCTTATCTGGAAAATTCTCTCGTGGTGTACATCTGGTCTGTGGGAAACATGTACCTTTGCCATGCCCTCAGTTCTGCCACTTCATGTAAATAATGATATTCTTTTACCTTTATATTTCTCAGATGTGGTTCACACTCACTTCTGTGGCTCTCAATATCTAGGGATATGTAGGAAGTTTTGTTAGTAGTTCTTGTGAAACTTTTCTCATTTGGTTTAAGGTAAAGATGAAAAATGCCACGGCATTCTAACACTTTTGCCGGTGTGATTCTGCTTGCATCTTTAATTGCAGCCCATCCATATCCCCAAAATGGATGAAGAGCTAAGAGTTCAAAAAACATTTCTATGCTCCTCTGTAAGTTCCTCAAACATCTTCTAGCACAAGCCATTGACATGTGAGTGCCCTTGGTCTTGGAGACTCAACTAGCAGAAGTCATTTTATCTTAATCAGTTGTTGATTCTCCCACAAGGTGGCCATCAACTGTAGAAGCAGCACCACTGCAGTTTGCTTCCGCTACCCCCTAGTTTGCTGTGTTCTGATCCTCACAAAACAAGCAAGATTGTTTTGTTCCATTTTAAGAGGACCATATTGGTATGGATTGAATGTTTGTGTCCCCCAAAATTCTTATGTTGAAGCCCTAGCCCTCAGCGTAATGGTTTTTTGAGATGGAGCTTTAAGGAGGCAATTAGGATTAGATGAGGTCGTGTGGCCCTCATAATAGGATTAGCGTCCTTATAAGAAGAGGGAGAGAGAGAGAAGTCCACATCAGGACATAGCTAGAGCATGGCCCTCTACAAGCCAGAAGAGAACTCTCACCAGGAAGTGAAGGGGCTGGTGCTTTGATCTCGGACTTCCAAGCCTCTAGAACTGTGGGAAATATATTTCTGTTGTTTGAGACACCCAGTAAATGATATTTTTTTAGGGCAACCTGAGCTAACTAAGATACCGAGGCTCATACTCTTGAGAACTTGCCAAAAATATAGCTAAATGGTTGAGGCAGGATTCAAACCTAAGGATGTTTGAATGGAATCCATTGTTCTTTTTATATAGCCTATTGCTATCTCCTGTGGTTTTGAACTGCTTGCACATGCTTTTGTGGTAATATTTAACAATTTTTCTGTTTCTTCCATAATTGTATTCACCCCTTCATTAAATATTTCCTAGCCTGTCTAGATCAGGCTGAGATATATTCCCATCTCCTGCCCCAGCAGTACCCCTATTCACCTTTTGGGTTTGCATTTATATACTGTTTTAGTCAGCAAATAGGCATATATGCACTGTGAATATTATATGTATATATGCATTTTTACTTATAGTATGTTAAATAATGCCTATTTCTACATTTTATTAACTACTGATTACATAGAGACTTGAAATTGATGTCTATTCTTTTGTAGATAAAGCGCATATTTGGAACACTTCTATTAGCAACATGCATAGATCTGAACATATGATATAGTTTTTAGTAATTTGGCTTTTCTGAGGCCTTTAAGGATTCAAAATGTTTTGGGATAATTTATGTTGAATGGTGATTGATAAAGCTATCTGATGATTTACATTATTGATAAATAAAGCAAATGAACAAAACAAAAGCCAGAAATATACTATAATTCTATATAAATTTTGGCAGGCCCTCTCCACTATTTTCCATGTCTGGGGGTCCTCTCTGTAAAGGAGTGAAGGAATGTACTAGCACCAACCCATTATTAGTGTTACAGTTTGGCAACCCTGCATGGAAAATCCATTCAGATTCCCTGGATCCAAATAGGTTTCTGGCATACTTTCTTCTCTGATTATGAACAGCTTTAATTGCTCTTAAATGATTTCAATAATCCACATATCATATGAAATCAGTCAAACATTTTTATATCCTTCCTTTAAAGATGATATTTACTTGGCATTTATCCAAGTATATGAGAAAGAGTACCAGAAATATTGAAGGGCTTAGATATAATGATCACAAAACTTATTATAATTAAACTATTCCTGTGAAGATCTTAGTGGGATGTTAAACTTCAAAATATGTAATACATTCCATTTTTCTTTTGATTACTTGTGTTTGACCAAAAAGTAAAAAAAAGAAAGTACTTTTTTTCTAGACACCTATGGTTACTTCTTCAGATCAATTCCATTTGAAAAAGAACAGACATAGGTTCCTACTCAATAAAAATGAATTAAACTAAATCACATAAACTTATTTCTAGCTCAAAAATTGCTTCTAGGTATGACTTTTTAGACTTTTTTTAAGTAAAAAGCTCTCCTATAAGTCTGATCAAAGTTGTTTGGAAAGTAGATTGAAGGGTAAACACACTGTACAAATATAAGATAATCTATTAATAACATGGCGAAGTAAGGTGAACAAAGTTTCATTTTCCTGAAAAAGAGTTGTTCAAGAGAAACACTGGAACTCAGATACACAAGTCCGAATTGTTTTCAGCATTTCTAAAAACTGTATATTTGTGTCCTATAGTCTAGACTGCATGTATTTAACTGCTAAAGCTTAGGCAATTTGTTTTATGAGACGATGCTGAGTGGATAAAAAGTGGTTTGAACAGCAAGCTATCATTAGCAATAATAGAAAGAGCACATCAGAAACCTGACCCAGTGCATATATGATATCCTCCTGTGTGTTAAAATCTTAAAACAGTGTTTATTGCTCTAAGAAGAGTGACGGGAAGAGGGACCTGCTGTTGTTTTTCCATATTTCTATTCCATTAGCAAGTGACATTATTCAAGCCTCATTATTACTCCTAATGAAGCAACACAACAAAGCTAAACTTCAAGTAAGTATAAAACATTTGAAAGAGTTCCTGCAGTGCACTCAACTTGGTGAGAAAGCTTTTGAGAAAAGAGCAAAACCAGAGAACAGTCTTTCAAGTGTCTTAATTTCCATGATAAATGGTGACACTCCTAGTTCAACATTTGCCTCGAACTGATACTGGTATAAATAACACAAAATCTATTTGCAAGGCCATCTACTTCTCTTGCTTCCTCTGCAAATAGCAATTTTATTATATGGTTTGTGGACAAGGTAACAAACAACAAAACTACTTGCTTGAAATCTACAAATCACCAGGTTTGTAAAAAAAAAAAAAAATCTACAGATGGCCCATCTTGTCAAAAAAAAAAAGGTGAAATTACTGCTAAATATACAAGTTTACCGCATTTTTAAGTTTTCCTGAAGGTTGTCATTTTTAACTGAATAAAATTCCCATTAGGAAGCCAAAGTGTAGAGCCATATTTTTATACATATTCATGATTATATGTAAATAAGGAAAGGAATGTCCTAAAATGTGGCTTAAAATGGGTGCAGTGTGCACCATCTGGGGGATGGACATGCTTGAAACTCTGACTCAGGTGGTGCAAAGGCAATACATGTAACCTAAACATTTGTACCCCTGTAATATGCTGAAATAAAAAAAAACATTAAAATAAAATAAAATAGAAGTTCAAAAAAATAATAAATAAATAAAATGTGGCTTAAAAACCAATGATAAAGCTCCCTGAGGTTTTACTTTTTTATTAATTTATTTTCTTATTTTGAACAACCATATACTTAGAATTGGATTAATTGAAATGTTTGGTTTTATGACACACTCTCAAAATTTGTCTATAAGAAGTCTTCTTTCATTTATGCATTTAGTTATCTATAATAATATAATAAATATCCATGAAACAATCCATAAACACAAAATCTGAAAAGATGACATCCTCCAATTTGTCCTTATCACTCTCCCGACTTCTAAAGTAACCATTGTCATGAATCTTGTGTTCATTACCAGTTTGTTATAGATCAATAACTAATGCAAAGTATTAATATCTACCAGTTCCTGGCAAATATTATTAGCTTTAACCACATGAAATCACTATGATAACAGGTCAAAAATTGCTGTCCCTCTTTGAAAATTCCTGAATGACTAATTACCATATTTTCAGTCATCGTTATTTTTACTATGAATCCATCACTATTCTCATTTATGTTTATATAAAATATTAGTGTAGAGTTCTTTTTTTCCAGATGTTTTAACTTTTGGTAAATGTGCCTGATTTTATTATTAGCAAAGTGTTTTTATTTTCTCCTCTTTTTATTCTTAAATTCTTAAGTTTGTGATTTGTAAATATATTTTTTAAAAGGTCATTAAAAATCACTAATATATTTTACCAAAGAATAACTTTTAAAAATTATTAATGTTAATTTTTAAATTGACATATACAACTTATATATGTTTAAATTATACAGCATGATGTTTTTAACACCTACACCTTGTGGTATGGCTAAATCACGGTAGGTAACATATCCATTACCTCACATATTTATCATTTTTTTGGTGATGAGAGCACTTGAAATTTACCCTCTTAGCAATTTTGAATTATACATTGTTATTAACTATAGTCACCACGTTGTGCAAAAGATCTCTTGAAGTTACTCCTCGAGAAATTTTGTATCTTTTGATATATCTTAGAATTTCCCCCACCCCCTGCCATTTCAGTCCCTCTTAACCCCCATTGTACTTTCTGCTTCCATGAATTCACCTTTTTTAGATTTTGCATAAAAGTAATCATGGGGTATTTATTTGTCTCCAAGGAACAGTATTTCACAGAGAGCATAGGCATGGCCGTAATGGGTAAATATTTCAGTCATTCATGCAAGTGAGCAAAATAAATGAAAATTTAGGGATTAACTACATTTCATATTGAAGTTACAATGAGACATGACTAAATTCTGAATCTCTAATTTTCCATTTGTGCTGTATGTATATTTTGGGTGTAAGAGAAAATACAGAGTCTTATTTTCAAATTTATTCAAAAAGTGTATTCTGTGTATGTGAGAAAATTTTTGGTAAAAAGAAGAAACAACAGACTAAAAAAAACAAAACAGTGATATGCTTTTTTAAAGAAACTAAAGCACTAAAACTATATTGCTTCTATATTGAATTAAATTTCAGCTTACTTTTAAATTGTACAGAAGCCAAACATGAATGTGAAATGTGTGATATTCTGATGTCATTTTCAGTGTCCTAAATGAAATCAGATGTCCAGATGTTCATTTTTAATTGATGCTTAAAATTTTGGACATTTTGGATACTTCATTTTACAGCCATGTTATCTTCTACCATAGGTTTGTGAACTAACAGTTGGCTATTGCATTGATGTTGCATACACAGCTTTTAGTTTAGTTTAGTTTAGTTTTTTTTTTTTTAACTATTGACTTGTGAACACATCCATCTAATTTCAGCAAAAAATTTTCACTTGTAGGTATAAATCAATTTGACTTATGCATGCACAATGAAAATTTGAAAATACTTTTCTTTGTAACCTATTGTTTTGTAATATGTGTCAGTGCCTTAGGCTCTTGATGGAATGATCACATTAATAGAAAGAAAATTATAGTCTCTAAATGCAAGCAGTGTCCTTATCAAATAAAAAATAATGTTACCTGACATACACACTATAAGGTTGTCTTTTTTACTGTGAAATGAGATCCTGCAATACTAAATTACTGGTCTATACACTAAAATGTAGAATTTCTTGAATATTTTGTTCAGTAGATCACCAGTGTCCATATTTTGTTAATCCATTCATTAATTAAACATATTTAGGAAGACTCACTATTTATCAACCATTGTCTGGTTTAAACTTCCAAGAACTCAATCTGGTGAGCAGGGAGGTATGCATGAAACTGTAACGTAATGTGATTTATGGTACAAACTAAATATTCTGTTAGTAGAGAGTGGCTGGTAATGCTTCCTCAGACGAAGCTTTTCAAAGAAATGGAGAATATTTTAACTATTTCTTTAAAAATCAGTATTATTTCTCTAGTCATTAGATTATTTTTCAATAAAAGGAAATTATACCTTTATTCATCAATCACTGTATAATTCACTCACTCATTAAATATATGAGGCAGATAAAGAGATAGAGAAGGCTCTCATACACATAGAGCACATGTGACAAGGGTGGTATTTTAGTAGACAGGAAATACCTCCACTAAAAAACCAAGATGTAATTAGAAAAAAAGTACCTAATTACTGCTCACACTAGTAAGTCCTTATAACATCACTTTATCTTATCTATTTATTTACTCATTTATTATCTGTGCTTCGATTTCATGCGCTTACATAATACTATCAGCTTCCAAAGATAAGAGACTTTTCTCTCTCTTTATGTGCCTCATATTTTAGATGAATGACTGATTTATTAAGTGGATGAATAAAGGAATAAACGTTTCTTTTTGCTTGGGAATTATTTTACACCTTTAGAAGTTATACAGATAACATCACACTTAATGTTGAAAACATCTCTCTAAGCCTAGCAACAAGTCAACAATGTCTGTTCTTGCCATCCACATTTACTCAAAGTTGTGCTGAAGGATCTAACTTGTGCAAGAAGGCAAGAAAAATAAAAACAGACATAAATCTTGGAAACAAAGAAAGAAAACTCTTCACAGATGACTTGATTGTTAACAGGGAATATCTTGTGCAATCGGAAAAAGAAAACTCAAACTTTTAAGTGAATTGTCAGGTTTGTAGGATTCAAGGTCAATATCAACAATCATATCTATGGCTATAATTAGCTGCAAATAATTGGAAATTAAATTTTAAAAATACCATTTAAACTAGCATCAAGCACACCAGAACACTAGTAAGAAATAAAACAAAATGTGATGTTAGACTTCAACAAAACATGGGTGAAAGAAATTAAAGATCTAAATGGAGATTTATAGAACATGTTCATGAATTACAGGTGTTAACAAAAGATAGGAAAAAAACTAAATTTTAATCTTTAATATGAGTTTTATTGTATTTCTACATGGATAATCCAAAATGAAATTAAAAGCTTGATGAAACTATGCAGTATCTTTGCAACCTTTGGTAAGACAAACGTTTCTTATATGGGATCTAAACTCGTATCACAAAAACTATTAGACTTAATTAAAACTATAAACTTTTTGCTAATCAAAAGACACTGTTCCAGAGGTGAAAAGGCAAGGCACATATGGGGGGAGAATTGCATTTTTTACATCTAACAAAGAACCTATATCTAGAGTATGTAAAGAATATTTATAACTTTATGGTAAGAAGACAAACAACCCAACTGACAAAATAGGCAAAATATTTGAAAAAACCCTCATAAAAGAAGATATGTGGGGGTGTGCAAGCAAGATGGTGGACCAGAGACACCACCAGCCAGAGTGTCTCTGTAAGAAGGTTTAGATGAAAGAGAAAACACAAACAGACAGAAAAACATAGATCAGAAGAGGGTCTGAAGGAAGAGTGCTTGAACCTTCAAGAGACTTCATGGGAAGAGGTTGCAGAGCAGAATTAGAAGGAGAAAGGCATTAGCAAGGATTAAGCACTGAGAGGCTCAGATACCAGTGAGAAGGGTAGATGAAGCAGTTAACTTACCCTTCCCTTGCATCTTGACTGTTGGTGGACTCCTGAGCTGGTGGAGAGACCTTCTGCCCACATGAGCCCAGAAACTGCTGCCACCAGTGAGCTGGGAGCTTCTTGCAGATAGGGCACCAGATTTACAGCCCCCTTCAGGGGGTACCTCCCACACCACAGACCCGAGCCAGACAGCAGGCACCATATTACTTCTCTACCCACTGGGCACCTTTGTCCTCCCCAGGGGGCTTCAACCCATCAGGTTCCATCTTGCTTATCCCCACATAGACATTTCCCAACTCTAGCCCAAACTTCAGGAGCCACAGGGGTCCAGTGGGTCCCAGGAGATCTATGTGACTCCAGAGCCCCGTCATTCTAGGTGGACCACCTCCCCGAGAAAGGGTCAGAGATGACCAGAGTGTGGATTTTCCTCCATCTAGACTCTTTATCTCCCCTTCTCCTCCCCCACCCACAGCTGCTGAGAGAAACAATTGAGCCACCACACAGAGGCTTCCACAGGGAATGGGGCTCAGACCTTTCCTTTTAGGGTTCTGCAGGAGACTGAGAGTGCTTGGACTATGAGCCCCCTGCTCCCTGGCCCTCTCTCATGCTGCTTGCTTAGCGACTCCAGCACAGTGGGCACACCCTGAAGCTGAGGGACATTGAACTGGCTTGGGCACAGAGTGAGTAACTTGGGACCAGCCTCCTTCTCCCTGGCATGGTCAGGAATTGATCTCTGGGGCCCCCAGGGATGGGCATGCAGGCCAGATCCCATACACCCAGGTTCCAATTGCATTGCCCTGGGGCAGAGAAAGGATATTTGTGAATAAGTCTTACAAAGTATGGGTGCCCACTAGGGCAGATCAGGGGAGTGATAAAGTGATAAAGTGACAATGTGATAAAGTTATCTGTAAAAAGTTAAAGGAAGTATCCTACCAAATGGTGAAAATCTCTATTATTAACAATGTTAAGACACACAGAAAGGAAGAATATCATTGCTGAAAAAATATAATAAATGTGAAAAAATGTCATTTTTTAGGTGATCTAGGTGGAAAATATAGTAGATTATTGGGACTTTATTGCTGATACCAAGAAAATATTACATTAATAATAGCCATACTTACCTAATCATTTGTGAATTTATCTCTATTAATATGTCTTATTTAGTCTTAGACAAAACTGATAGAAGTGAATTTAGTATTTAAATCTCTAATAAATGGCAATAGGGTGTTACTCCTGTTGAGGCAGAATGAAGGAAGAAGAGAGAAACCAATACTATATTCAATGGATACCAACAGTTTAGCATGAAAATATATAATTTTGTTGATATTTATTTATGGAAATTGGTTCCCTGTTCAATCAAATCTGTAAGTTCAAAGTCTTTTTTCAGGTAAATTTTTTTAATAATTAAGGACAAGTGCACTTTTATTTGTATAGCTTCATGTCATATGATTTATTCATCCCAGATTATAGCAGGTACTGTTCTACAGACTGGAAATACAGCAGTAGACTAAAGTGCCCTTAGAGATTTACATCCTACTTATATATATCTTGCGTTTTTACTTCAATTTCAAAAGTCAACTTCCAGTTATTACTCTTAAGACCCTAGAAAGATTTCAAATACTATGGGAAATGGATAACTATGAAATAGTAATAATTGTAATAATAACAACTAATAATAGGAATGCAATTGTTTAAGCTGATGAGAATTCTAAATGCTTTGCATACATATTTTTCTTTCAACCATTTCAGTTCCTTTTTAGTTAAGTACTTATGCCATCTTCATTTTTTCAGCAGTATGAATCTACTGAAGCATTGAGTGGTTCTGGAAGTTACCAAATTTCACATAACAATTAAGTGACAGAGCTGGAGACCAAACCAAAAAATATATAAGTGTGCTTTTCAGGTTTCTGATTTGTAAATCCAAGAGGTGTGAATTGCCGCATCTAGTTATGCACATCTCAGTTATAGTAACCTGCTGGTATGCAGTTAGAAGAACTAAGAACACCAGTGTGTGTTAAAGACATGGGGGCAACTCTGATTCTGTCGTTATTCAGCACAGCCATCTCGGATAACCTTGTCATCTTCCATCTGTACATACTTAGAGACAAACAAAATCAATTACTTTAAAATCCTCTTCTTAAAAGGAACTCCTTTAGTAATAGCTAATATACAAAATAGAACATAAGGCAGTTTCTTCAGTTGAAGAAAACATACTTTTTTCCCTAACTAGAAGAATAAATGACTTTAAGCTGTAATGTTTTATGATTCTGTAAAATTTATAATAAAATTACTATAAATTGCTGTGGTAGGCAGAGTGCTGAATTGGTCCCCAAGACTCTTCCCTCCTAATGTTCACAACTTATAACCCCCACCCCTTTTGTGTGGGCAGGACAGGGAATATGATGGATTTCATTCCCATGGTTAGGATGTATTACATGACAAAAGTAAAAAGATTTATGGATGTGGTTAAAGCCTCAAATTAGTTGGCATTGAGTTTATCAAAAGAAAAATCTTTCTTGGTGGGCCTAATTTAATTAGAAAATCCTTAAAAGGAACTGAGCTCCTCTGAAGGAAGAGATTCTAAATGTGAGAAAGAGATTCTCCTGGTGGCTTTGAAGAAGTAAAGTGCCCTGTTTTAAGAGGGCCAGGAACTGAAGATAGCCTCTAGGAAATGAGAGCAACTTCTGATTCACATCCAACGAGAAATGAGGACTTTAGTTTTACGAGGAACTGAATTCTGTCAACAACTGGAAGGAACTTGGAAGAAGACCTCAAGTTCCAGATGAGGACACAGTCCTCTGATGCTTTAATTTCAACCTTCTAAGATATGACTATGCTATCCCTGGACTTTTGACCTGCCAAGATAATAAATTTGTGTTGTTTTTCATCCTGTAAACTTGTGGTGATTTGTTACATGACAGTAGAAAACAAATAGAGTTGCCGTAGAAGAAGAGGGTTTTGTTTTTTTGTTTTTTTTTTTATAGTTCAGAGAAAAGAAGGCTTTGTCTTTCATTAATTAATTAACTTTGAAAGAATAAGATATTTACAATGGCTAATTTATAAGCTCTAAAATGTTTTAAAAAACCCCACTCTATTACCATTGCAAGAAAATTCAATTATGGCATAGAAAATAATCTTTTGCTTTTCAAACACATTTTATTTATTGTTTGACATTGCTCTTTCATATATTAGGTTTATTTTTATGTGCCACCTATGGTGGTTGCTTATTCAGTTTTTCGAACTATCCATGCACCTGTTTGACAGTATTGTGTACTGTGATAATGACTTGAAAATAAATGATGTGCGTTAAACTACTAGCTAAAAATTTGTTTGTTGTGGAGCTAATAATGTCAGAAAGAGAGTCATATAAATAATAGCTCTTCAAATTAAGCAGTTAATAACTATGCATTGAAAATTCTACTTGTTTTCAAAACACTTTTCCCAAAGCTTTTAAATTCCCTATCTGAATAGCAATTAGTTATATGTGTTTTTTCAGGTTGTTATATTAATTCCAATTATTTCAGTTAAAAATATGTCAGCAAGCTTTTGCATGTGACTCTTAGGAGTTCCAAATATTTTCTGTTTTAGCTAGAATTTGAAAGAAAAATGCAATTGAACCCACACTCTCTTCATCTGCTGGTGTCCACATTCTGCAATTTAACTTCTAACAGAGTTATTATCAGACTAAAAATACTGGGATGTTTCTTTCATACATATTCTTAGTTGCCAAATATAGTTCTGTGAAATCAAATAAAGATGGAGTGAGATTTATAGAAAATAAACCTGGGTATTCTGCTGATGTGTAAATAAACTCAAACTTTATTGTTCAGAGAATAAATCTTATCACATCTCTGTTATACATCACTGTAATACTTCATGACCTGCAACTCAAACTGTACTAGGGATTTCTCTTCAAAAGGACTGTACTGTGGCGATAGGCAGAGGATGATTGGCATTATTATCTTATTGTGGATCCTATAAAAAATTCTATTCTCTTCAACTTGAGATTCGCTCTATTTCAATTTGAGAGTTTCAGAGGAAGTCAAATAGAATTGAAATTAATTGATGAAACTCATTGTATCTTCTATTGAAGTTCTTGGCATAATTGCCCACATTTTAGTCTGATCTCGTTTAAGCCTGTGTTTATTATTAACTTTAAATTGTATGGTAATTAGGTTAATAGCATGAGGGCTGGACAAAGTAAGATATTTTCACTGCGTGTTTTCAACCTGTGTCCTACTGTGTGTGACTCAATTCATTATGCTTTTTGATTAAAGAGACTATATCAAGATGCTGACCCACAGATTTTTAAATAAAGTCTTAACTGAAACCATGCCTCCTGATGTTTTGAATAAATATTTTATTAGAGATGATATTAACCAGCATAATTTATTAACCAATGACAAATATTTGAAAAGGCTTTGCATATTTATAAATTTTGCAGAATGTCATCCTGCTGGGAGGATAGAAACTCTGAGGACTTGTAATGAGCTGCATATTCCCGTATCTGTTCCCAGAGGGAAAAGTCATTATCACATTGTGATTGTAAGTAATTTTTGTATCTTTGGGACTTGAAGAAATTACCCATTGATTTTGATTAAAAAAAAAAAAAAGAAAAGAAACAGTATCTGTAACATGCACTGTAGTTTTTAAATAGTACTAGATCTCAAGTTTAAACCTGACATTATCTAGGAATATAAAACAAAAATTTTAAGTCAGAACAGGTTCCTCTATTTTGCTTCAAGTGCATATTTGTACTAAATGCCCCTTTTCAAGGTTGTTACCATGTAAAATCTTTAGGCATTGGATTCTTAGTTTTAAAAACCTGGTGCAATTGAGAGAGAGAGGAAGAGGGAGAGAGAGAAAGAAAACTCGGCACAGAAACCGGTGGTCACCAAGATTTCTGGTAAAGGATGTAAATTCCAGTTTCCATTTGAAAGATTCTTTTTGTTAAAGTGTATAATTAAATCAGTTTTTAAATTAACATAAAATGCAAACAAGTATATTGGAGTTGTGATAGAGTTAGTGTCAATGGACTTGGAATAAAATCATAGCTCTGCATTTACTAACTTTATGACCAGGAGTGGATCAATTAAAGCACTGAAGATCAAAATTGTATTTAGATGACTCAGTTGTTTTATTTAGCCCCACTTGGAAGTTAATACCAGGACCATGTAGTATTAATAGGCACTTTTTATTTACTCTATTAATTAGTACGTAATTATTTTAAAAATAAAGTATTTGGGAAAATGCACAAATCTCTAATTTCATAAATGAGTTCATGTATTTACAGTTAACCACTTTGTTTCTATGAAGCACACAGTAAAGAAAATCAACCAATGATTAAAAATTATCTGTATGGCCTTGAAGACATAGTCAATAATTCTTCAAAGTGATTGTAACCAAATCGTGATGGCCACATGCTGGATAATTGAGCTTGGCTGATTATCGTGACCACTTATTTTAATGTATTTTCCATTTTAGCAAATGACTATTGTAAAAGTAATTGTGGAACTTTAGTGTAATCTCAGTCACCGAAATCTTAAACAACAGGTTTTACAGTGGTTAGGTAATATTTTCCCATGGAAATTATGTACTGCTGAGATTTAGTGATTTGCAATAAAAATAGCACAGTATCACATTTTAACTGTGTATCTTAGAATTTAAGTTGCATCCTTAATTTTTTAAAGCCTTTTAAATTTTTAATTATTATAGGTACATAAGTTGTGTATCTTTACAGGGTACATGTGATTTTGACTTTTTTTTATTCATGTTGTTGTTCTCCATTGGATTTGTGTTGAAATTTCTTAAGTCAAATACCTTCACAAAAAATTGTTAAACACTCTCCTGGTAGAATTTACTGTGAAATAATTAAAAACAAGTGAGGGGATTTTTTTAAACCACTTTACTTCTACTGTTACTCACCTGGAATCTGTACAGATGGATTAATTAATTAGCTTGCTGGTGGCCCCATAGCTCATAAAAGGCAGAATTCTGGACAAACACTTGAAATACAAATCTTTGCTCTAGAACCCATGCTTCTAGCAGTTATATACCATATTGTTCTCCTTCTGCTACTAATAATCTTTAAATAATACTCATCTTACTCATTTGGATCTCAAAGTTTAATGAGTAATAAAAAGAAATAAAAGGAACATAAACATAATTTATGATGTCACTTTTTTTTATAAAAATAAACCTTCTGATCTAAATATAATCTAGAGGAAATGTTGCTTTTTGTTGAACACTAAGCCTAGGATGTGCAGTAGAGTTGCATTTTGGAGTTTGAGATGCACACACACACACACACACACACACACACACACACACACACACACTTTAAGAATACTAGGAAGAGTTCCAGGAAGTAAAGTGAACCAAGGAATCTACAAATATTAACACGAGATAAATATATGAAGTATATGAACTGATATAGACAGATAACTAAAAGAGCTAAACTATAATCCCAATATTTTTGTGACTCAAAGTCTTTTAAATCTTTCCATAGCATTTTAATCACCACTTTTCTCTTATTCATTTCTCACTAAATTTCTCCCGTTCATTTCCAATCCCTTCCTTCAATTAATTATAGTTCATGTGTTTGCCTTTGACATGTAGGTATTTGAAATTTTTAGTTTTATTTTCAGGACCTTCAAAAATTTCTTCAATCTCTAGCAAGTGATCTTCGGACTCTTTAATCTCCCTCCAGACATCCTTTGAATTTCTATTCAATTGCATCCCTGCTCTAAAAAGTTTAGACATCTTCAATTCTGGCAAGCCTTTGACATGTTTTAAGGTGATGTTTAGCATATCCAGTGCACTTTAGAAATGCAGAAACTGAATTTTTTCTGATATTCTGAAATAATGCACATTGATTAAGATGATAAATATTATGAGAGAAACAGATTCTTTTTCATTTTAGTAAAATTTCTTCCCCCTTATTTTTTTGTTTAATCATGTTTAATAAAATGACCCTTGCTTCAACTAAATTATGAACCAAAGATAGAGCAGTGATTTTTAATTACAGTAAAACTTAACCTCAAGTACTATTAGAATGTATCGTAAAATTAACTTGGTGATTAAAATATCATAAATCAATTAATATCACTTGCATATAAACTTGTAAAGCCTTCCTAACAAATTCAGAAAAATAGCAAATTCCTGGCTTAAAAGCATTACACTTCCCTGCCTACTTGTTGAATCTCGTATCATGGCATAAGCACATCACTTCTTTACTCCAGGTATACTGGTCCTCCTTTCATTCCTCAAAGATTCTGAGCTCATTCTTGCCTTAGAACCCATTACCTCTGCCTGGAGAGCTCTGTATTGTCATCTTTGTATGGTTGGCCTTTGTCATTAAGCTGTCAGTTTAAATACGCATTCTACCCTAACTATGCCATACAGTCCTCTGACACGTTCTAATTTTAATTCTCTGGTTAACATACTTCTCCAGGTAGTGGTTCTTGATCCTGCCTGCACGTCTGAGCCACATGGGGCTTTTAAATTTTCAAACATTCCGATCTCACCGTAGAATCTCTAGGGCTGGGCTACAGACTTTGCTTAATTTTAAATCTCTCCAGGTGATTACATTGTGAACCCGGACTTGAGAACCCTTGGACTAAATTTTATCTTGTTGATTAATTGATCAGATTGTGTTCTGCAGGTCTTCTCCCAATACAATGCATATGTCTTTGGGGCAGGCATTTAGGATTTCTTCACTTGCCTCTGTAATTTGGTGCCTAGGAGAATGTCTGAAAAAGCATACAGAAAAAAAAATGTTTGTTAAATGAACAAATTAAGAAATGAAAGGCAGTTCAGTTTTAACAGGTGTCTATGATTTTGTGATTTTACTATGGTTGAGATTCTCTTTTTCAGGTTTGCAGTTTTAGGAAAATAATTTTATCAAGCATCCCACGGATACCTATACTCCCATGTTAACTAGAATTATAATTAGCACTACAATCATTTGTCATTTAATTAAATTAACAGTGATAAATTATCCCAATACTTTGAATATGATGCAGAGCTTCATTTTTCTGGTTCTGAACTATTTGAAAGACCAAAAAAATTCAGAAGGTTCTGAGATAAGCATGAAACCACAGCATAAACACTTTGATGGTCATCTAATGATGATGCATTTATGTACTTTCTCCTTTTAATTTTCCATAAATATTTATGGGGTTAGGTTGTACCACAGCATTTAATTATTATTTTATTGAAGTCCGTTTATCCTGCATATACTTCATTGTTACTTACTCTATCACTCTGAGTGTATTTTGGGGGCAGAAGCATGTGGAAGTTAATGAATCTTGTTAGAGCAGGCTGAGAACCCACAGGCAGCTTAAATCTATTCTTAATTATTAATGCTAAGCAGTTAAATATATTACCACATTCACAGCAGCAACAGAGCAAAACTTTTCTTCAACTGACAATGTGGACTGTTTTGGAGAATTTGTTTTTATCAGATATCATACTTCATGGGATTCACATGCCAAGGGGCTTTTATTCAATTTGGGGGAAAAATAAAAACAGCATGCACTGAACAGTAGGAAGGAGGGTTTCTATCTCACCTAATAAAATCTTTTATCATGTCTACTGGCCTCAGGAACAAGATATATAATGATGAACTTTTGAGAATATTTATGGTGCACTTCTCACTGTTATCATGAGTTACTGCTTTAAGCAGAATTTGCAAAGTCAAATGCCTATAGGTGGTATGCAGGTAATAGGAATGCTTGAAATGTGCCAAGTTGAAATACATTCTTCACTTACTTGGGGGAAAAATGCACTCCTTAGCCTTTTGAAATATGTAGCCCTCCGGGTCAATTTTTATTCTTCCTAGTTGTAAAATAGATAAGGGTACAAGTAATAGTTTGCCTTCCTCTTAGATCTCCTATGAGACAAATAAAAGTGGAAGGATGATATGGACAGCCTCTGCCCCTTGACCTAAGTGCTGCCATGACAACAGGGTGTGATGGGGAACGTAGCAAATTGGCCTGTTGGTTTCTTACTCAAAAGCTGAAGACTCACTCAAATTCGGAAAAGTGCGGGTGTGCTGAGAAGGCCAAGTATTTTTGGTAAGTGTCAACACAAGTTATAAGCCTGAATCTTTACATAGAAGAGCCCAATTTGTATGAAAGTAGCTAAGTCCGTTTTGTTTTTAAATACCCTACAGTGTGAACAAAGTAAAAGACAGTGTCTGTCAACCAGATCTAGCTCTTGAGCCATCATTTAGTAACCACTATTTTAAAGATTTAAATTTTATATATAAAATCCACTACTTTTAAAGAAAAGTATTGTCACATTTTAAAGCTGTTCCATTTGAGTAATCATTACAATTTAGAGGACATTTTTAGTTTTAATTCAGTAATCCCTTTACCTTTCTTTGAAATTTATTAAATGCACAAAATATGAGTAAAAATCTACTTTAAAGTAAAAATTGGATAGATCTTTGAATCAGACATGAAGAATTTACCACAAGAGTTTGTATTAATGCTTCATGACTGAAACAATTTTAATGTTATAAGGATTTAATTAAAGACTTCAGTCAATGAAGCCACATAAATTCATGTTTCGTTAACTTAAGTAGCCACTTCTAAGGGGAATGCTGTCCATAATTTTTAAGCAAAAACCTGCTAGTAGCATTAACGGAAAATAAGAAGTACGCTTTCTATAATAACTAAAAATTAGTACTGATTTAACAAGCCCTGCTCTGAATCTGACACTCAAAACATTGCCCACAGAAGCAGATGATGAGGGGTGCTGAGTTTTCAAAAGGAAGTGTCACTGTGAGAAATTTTACTTTTGCAAGTATGTAGATGGGAAATACAAGGTTAAGTTTGGGGGGACAATTTCATTAAAGCTTTTAGAATACAGTAGGTTTTACACACACACACACACACTGAAACACACACACATACAGGCGATTCAGCATTGGCCTTTCCGTAACTTCATTTCTGGTATTTAATTATAATATTACCAATTTTATTGAGAAATTCCAAGCCCTTTCCCTCTTAAGAATGCTACCATTATCTTTGCCTATTTAATTTTTTTGTTATTTGAAGAGATATCCTCAGAAAGGCAAATAATCTCTTCATGAAATCTACATAATCCTGACATGCTGAAAAAAATCTAAATTCAAAGGGAAAAGTTTAAAAGCATATTATTCATGGTTTAAGTTCTTCCCTAATTACAGAAAAGGGGCAGCCACAGCTTGGAATTAAGATTTTTCATGAACTCTTGTCAAAATTTGCGTCTCATCACTGCTCAAAATCTCTCCTGCTCTTGTGAGAATGAAATGTGTGTTTTTACCAAGGAATCACCAGTAGCCACGCAACTCTTCTAGCTGTGGTTAAACTATATCACTCAGGTTTTAGACATGATCTAAGGAGAGAAAGTAACATAAATACACTTTGTTTGGGTCAGAGATTTCCCATTCAGGTCACTTTGTCTGGGACAGAACAAATAATTCTCAGCTTCAAGAAGCAGATACACTAAGGATTTTTCTCTTGGGCAAACGATGGCCATCAAACCACAGGATGTGCATTTGAGTGGGTGTGGGAAGGAAAGAACTCTAAAGGAAAGCAATAGGGATTTAGTTCTTTCAGCTTTAGATGCTTTCCTAACCCCCAAAACTTTCTCCTGCTCACTCTAAGTTTGCATGTAGATAGAAACCATTATATGTTAGACAATTTCTTAGAGTTTTTTCATTACTGGAAGTAACTATAAGCATTGATATAGTTTCTTTAATCAGTAATCATCCTTTATGCATCTTACCATTTGACTTGGGTATAACATTAAATAGATGAAATATAAAAGGTTAGAGTAAGTAAAGCTCTTTTTTAAAAATTAATACTGTAACATTTAAGTTAATGCTTATGGCCCTCATCAAAATATAGGAAGAAGTTTCAATTGCTAAAGATCATTAAGGTTAACTATTCTAACTTTAATACATCTTTAGATATTGATTTTGGAAGTGGAACAGTGAAGATTATTTAAGGAAACAAGGTAAATGCGAAAAGTACCTTTCATGGTTAATATAATCATGCTACTAGCACTTTGGTTAACTTCCATCATATTCATATATAATATATAATACTGGAAGCAGGTGATCTTATATTTAGCTCCTTTATTTTTAAGTTTTTTGTTATAACATTAATAACTAGAATAAGGACCAATATTCATACTAAACCATGCCTTGTTATAATTTTTGAATAACTATGTTTAACTTGTTCTTGTATTGATAAATAATCCACTCAATTCTTTGGTGTTTTATTGTAAAATTTATTTTCAGTTTCCTAAGTTATTGAGCTAATTTCTTTATGCAATGATGGCAATCCTTTAAAAATACTCTTTTCTTTATAATCTCTGACTACGAGTGTAAGAATCAACCTAAAACAGACAGTTTTTCATGCAATGCCTATAAATATTCAGCAAGGAGAAATAGATATTTGATGAAAAACCTGATGAAAAAGACTGTAGAAAAGCCCAGTTACTGCAATTGCTTAAAGATAATGAGGTTATTTTTCATTCCTCACTTTTCTCTAGTACAGTAGGTATAAATTGTAAAAGAATGATCTCAAGAATAGTCATAGGTCATTACCCACACCTGGAAAAATATTATTAGATTTCTGAAATATGCATAATAATGAGTTAAAAATATTTGTAAAGATAGCAATTACATGAATGGCTTTTTCATATACTGTACCAAACTAAATTATAGTCAAATCTACATGTTGTTTTAACTTTCCAATCAATTATTTTTCCCATTTACCAAAAGCTGTTATGTTACACTGACAATACATTTGTACAAAGGCAAATCTACGAACTGTCTTAACAATTAATTAGTAAGAAACATTAAACAAATAAGAATCAAAGGTTTTAAAGTAGACATTTTTCTAACCTAATCTTAATTTTTTATCCTGCATACAGTGTATTGTTTTAAAGAAATCTTATGTCCTAAAGGTCACAAAAAATAATGAAATAGATCATTTTTATCCTTAGTTCCATGACAAGGACATCATGTTAATTTTACCAGATTGGACTTTGCCACTTTTAATAATAATAATAGTAATAATAAACTGTTATGTACCCATAATAATTAAAATTTTTAAAAGAATCAAGCACTTAGAGTATGTCAGTATTGTGCTAAATTATATGTTATTGCACTTTATCCTCACCATGACCAGGGCTGGGTGAGAAGACTCAGGCTTACAGGTCATTTAACTTTTGTTCATACGGCTAGTGGGAAACAAAGCTGACCAACACTATATCAAATATAGTGATTGACAAAATTATACTAATGTATATCTTTCAAAATTTTCAACATAAAATTCATATGTTGAGTTCTAATTTTTAGTTCAAAGCTTCCTTTTTTATATATATAAATTTTACTTCCATTCTTCTCTAATTTGGGAAAACTGGTACATTCTAACTTGGGGTTACATTTATATCTTCCTCTTTCCTGAGTGACCTGCATGTTGCCAGAAAGACAGACATGAAGAAATGACCATGCTGATTCAGGATGCATATATAAGCAAAAAAATAAAACTTTATTGTTTAAGTTACTAAGATTTTGGAATTGTGTGTTGCTTAAACACAATTTAACCTATTCTGACTGATACAATATGAGAAATTAGGTGTCATGTTGTCTGAGTTATGGTTTCATCTACTTTTTGATCTTCTGATACATGTCCTGGTTCCACTTAAAAGACAGGGAACAATAATATAGATCGTCCCTGACATGATGGTTTGACTTATGTTTTTTGACTTTACAATGGTGTGCATTCAGTAGAAATAAAACGTCAGTATTCAATAAATTACACAGATATTTAACACTTTATTATAAAATAGGATTTGTGTTAGCTATAGTCTAATGTAAGTGTTCTAAGCATGTTGGGTAGGTTAGGCTAAGTTATGTTTACTTAATTATGTGTACTAAATGAATTCTTTATTTGCAATATTTTAATTTCTGACGAATTGCCAAAATGGAACCCCACGGTTAGTTGAGGAGCTTCTGTGTTCACCATTCTGTAAAGTACTGGAAGTTGCATGCCTTCTTTTTGTTTGTTCAGAATAGCTTTTCATCTTATCTTTTCATATCTCCAATAGTAAAATCCTGCTTATGCTTCAAAACAAAGATTATAAACAAAGACTTTTAAACAAAGTCTTATTCTAATTTCTCTGAGGAAAATTATTTTCAAGCATACCACTATTTGGTAATTTTATTACATTTTGCATTTTTTTCAAATTCTGCTTTCTTCATAACCTTATATACATATCTCTGATATAAGGAATATACTGTTGGTAATCAGGAACCATATAAGAACTCAGCATCAGACTTTGCACTAATAGGTACAATAAAGGCTTATTGAATTGCATGATCTACAACTTTAACCTATTTGTAAGCTCCTAATAGGCAGGTAAAATAATTTTCTAAGCGAGTTAAAATTCTTCTTTATTTTATATAAAAAGTCTGCATTTGCTAAACACATTTACATTATCATATTGTAGACATATAAATTGTAGCACATGTATATCAATTGTTATCATAAACCCCAAATCATTTATGTGCTAAGATAATGCCTGCATGTATGCAAGACAACAGTCAAAAACTCAGATGCTTAAGGAGGTTAAGCAGTTCGAGGTGGGTGAGGCATTGTGCAGACTAGAGAGAATATGCTTCCTTTGACAGAGGCGATCATTAATGAGTCCTCACAATTGTGCAATGAGAGAACTTAGGGCTAGTAGCATGAAACTTTTCAAGTGATCAATCAATGCTGAACATAGGATATTTATGCACAATATATTTATTTTAAAAATCAAGGCCAAACAACAAAAATTCTAGGTTTTAACTTTAGGTATGTAGCATATATATATTTGTATGAAATCATCAATTTTATATTTCATAAAAAATTAATTACCATAGCCCAAAATGCCAAAAATATTGATCGAAAGCAATTCATTGATTTTGCAACTAGAATCAACACTACAAAACTTTTTTCTATAACAAATTCTGTTATTCTCATGATTTTGTCTTTAATTAATTGATTCAACATCATACAGAATTTTATTTAGTTTTTAAATTATGTAATTTTCAAAAACAAATAGAGTCTATCGCTTTTATCCATATTATATAATTATTTTTGTTTTACTCTTTGGCAACTACAGATGCTCTGAAGATTATATCCCATGTTTAAAACTGCTAAAAATATTATCCTATTTACACTGTTTCTGTGAACTCCTAGTTTTCCCTATCCTATCTAGTTTCATTTTCTGAAAAGAAAGGGGTAGCTTTAATTCCTTTGACTTTTTTCAAAATCTTAATTTGTTCCAAAGTAAAAAAAAGATGGAGTGAGAGCTATCGTTTGAGAAATGATGCTAGTTCCTAGCATGCAAAATGAAATACTATGAGTTTAACATTAACATACCTAGCAAAGAAAAGGGGATTTATATCTTTCTTTTTCTCTAATGATAATTTTCTGAGCTTAATCTCAATTGAAGTTCTGAGGTTTCTCAGAAATTCACATTTAATCTCAGGATACCATTGTATCATGACAAAATTATTATTTTCAACTAGATTTTGTTTGCAATACAAATTATAGCATTAGGGAATTTTTAAAAAGTTGTCTTAGTGAAGAAGACTTCATAGTTTAATACATAGCAGATATTTTGACTCAATACTCCTTTTACTTTTTAGCTGAGAACCTGTATTTCAACACTCCCTCAACCCGTTTTTCCAAAGCACCCACATAATGTCCACAATTAACTGGTCAATGGAATGTTTCTTCCAGGATGGGAAAACAGTTTTATGGATCACTGTTTCCCCATAGGTATTAGATCTTGCTCTACCACACAGTCTAGTAGGTCATGACTTTAATATTCAATGAATGCATTTGTTTGAGCACATTTTCTTTATTGAATTTTAAGATATTAAATCAAATATGTTCATAAGAGGTACTGGTCTGTAGTTTTCTTTTGTTGTTATAGTGTCCTAGTTTTGGTGTCAAGGTGGTACTGGCTTCATGGAATGGCTTACAGAGGATTCCCACCTTCCTGATTTTATGGAATAATTTCTGCAGGATAGGTAGCAGTTCATCTTTGTAGGTCTCATAGAATTTGACTATGAATCCGCCTGGTCTCAGGCATTTTTTTTTGTTGGGAGTTTTTTTATTACTGCTTCAATCTTGCTGCTCGTTATTGATCTGTTCAGGATTTCTACCACTTCCTAATTCAGGATTCAGAGGTTGTGTTTCCAGAAATTTATCCATTCCTGGAAAATTTATCCAATCCTTGATAAATTCATTTTCTGCTCCCATGGTCTTTCAGTGGGATGTTGAAGTCCCTGGCAATTAAGATGCTATTGAATATCCCTTATGAACACAGATGCGAAAATCCTCAAGAAAATACTAGCAATTTGAATTTAACAACACATCAAAAACGTAATTCACCATGATCAAGTGAGTTTCATATCAGGGATGCAAGGATGGTTCAACATGTGTAAATCAATAAATATGATTCATCAGATAAACAGAAACAAAAACAAAGACCATTTAATCATCTCAATAGATGCAGAAAAAACATTTGATAAAATCCAGTGCATTTTCATGACAGGTTTCTAGGTCTTCTGGTTTGTGTGCAAACAGGTGTTTGTGGTGTTCATGGATGATGTTTTGTATTTCTGCGGTATCAATTGTCATGTCACCTTTTTTTTCATTTCTGATTGAACTAATTTGAGTCCTTTCTCTTCTATTTCTGCTGTGACTGGCTAGGAGTCTATCGATTTTGCTCTTTTCAAAGAACTGACTTTGTGTTTCATTGATCCTTTGCATTTTTTGTTGTTGTTGTTGTTGTTGTTGTTGTTGTCCCCATTTCATTTAGTTCTGCTCTGAGCTTTCTTTCTTTTCTTCCACTGGCTTTGGGTTTTGTTTATTCTTCTTTTTCTAGTTCCTTGAGATTCGACATCAGGTTGATGATTTGTGATATTGCTGTCTTTTTGATATAAGTATTTAAAACTATGAATTTTCCCCTTCACTACTTTTTCTGTATCCAATAGATTGTGAATGATTATGTTCTCTTTTTCTTTCATTGTGAGGAATCTTTTGCTTTCCATTTGAGTTTCATCATTGATCCAATGATCGTTCCACAGCAGGTTGTTTAATTTCTAAGACTTCGTGTGGATTTGAGTGTTTCCCTTGCAATTATTTTCTAGGTTTATTCCATTTTGATCTGAGAAGATATATAACATGATTTCAATTTTTTTAATTTTCTAAGACTAGTTTTGTGGCCTAAAATAGGATCAAACTTGTAAAATGTTCCATGTGCTAATGAGAAAAATATACATTCAATAGTTTGTAGATAGAATGTTCTGTAAATTCTGTTAGGTCCATTTGCTCTAGAGTCCCATTTAAGTCCAATGTTTGTTTATTCATTTCTGCACGGATGATCTTTCAGTGGGACGTGCACATATGTGTAACATTTGGCAGCTTTTAAAAATTTGTGTTATGCTTTGATTTTTTAAATTCTTTCTGGAAATATTCACTCTACTTTCTCATTTTTATTTTTATTAAAGATTCTTATATTTTATAAACTTTAATTTCTATAAAATCTGTTCCTCTATTATTATTATTATTATTAAACTTTGAGCATATACACTTTGGGGTCACATATTCTACAATCTCTGAAGTTGGGTAGAGAACAGGAAAGTAAGACAAGTTTTTTGTTAAAAATATTAAAAACATGGAAAATATAAAAAATTAAATAAAAGTTACCTCAAAACTCATCACACAAAGATAACTACCATCATCATTTCATGGTAGAATCAAGCTGTCACCTCCTATCTGGTCTGGATATGGTTATATATATACAGTTGTTCTCTTATTGTGCATGTAGACACATTGGTTGGGGAGTTTCTTGTAGGTTTTCTTTAAAACCATATCTATAATGCATCATGCAAGAGTTCACATTATGATTTCTTAAAAGTAGAGTAGGAACTTTAAAGCAATTGAAAAGCAATCTGTAGGCAGACTACACTTTGTATCATTATTTTTTCCCTAACGCAAGTTTTTTTTTTTTTTTAGCAACCTAGTTGGAGTCTTCTAAAATAGTCACCTTATTTGTCATAGAAACATTACTTTTTTACAGTAATATTTGTATACTGCAAATCCTAACACATCAAATCCTTGGCTAACTAGAGCGTAGCTTACTCTTTTAGACTATTTAGAATGATTTTTTAATATATATATTTTGCAGTAAAATTAAGAGTATTGACTAATTAGTTGATTGAACTAGATGGAGAGAAGAGAAGAGAGAATTTATGGAATATTAGTTATATCATTTTACTTTGCACTTACTGAAGTACATACTTACTGGCATAATTAAGATTCTTTTTTATAGTATTTTGTAATTATTTTAAATCTCAGTAATATAACATACATTTTTTTCTCCATCATTAAGTATGTTTCTACAAGAGCAATTTAACCTTAATGTTGACTTTGCCATAGTTAATCTAAACTATTTTGGGAGTCCTTTCAAATAATTTCTTATCAAAAATATCAGTTATATTTTGAAAATATTACATAGTAATACTTCTGAGTTATTCCTCCTTGAGTTATTCCTGCTTGCTTATGCAATTTTGCATTTGTCCTTAATTAAAAAGAAATTGATGAGTTTTCAAGTTTTTTTATTAAGCTATTTTAATTATTCATAGATTGAAATTTTAGTTATATAATTTTTCTATTATTTAGGTTGTTTATTTCCATGTAAATTTTTATAACTGTTTTCTTCTTTTTTCTTTTAATTTCTACTTATATCTATTTTAACACATTAACTGCCACACTAGAAAAAAATTTTTTTTCCTTGGGCCACATGTCTTATTATGAAAATAGAATAAACACTTTGAAAACAAAACAATCCTTTCTAATTTAATAAAAAAATTGTTATTTTTTACTGTTTTCTACGTGAGTTATATGAAATTAAATTGTCAATAGTAATTGGAACAATAAGAACATTGACAACTAGGATTTTCACAAACCAGCTGCAGAGTTTTGCCCAGGGGGCCACCCATCACATGACTTGTATGCTACAGCATGGCAGCATGAGTTGCCTGTGCACCAAGTGACTACCAAGGTAAAGAGACGTGTGAGTTACATACGCTACACAAGGCCCTGGGCTCAAAACTAGCATAGGTTAAATACAACTCACATGGCAGTTAATGTGTTAAGGTTGCCAGATCTATCAAATAAAAATGTAGAGTCCCTAATTCAATTCAAATTGCAGTTGAACAATTAATGATCGATATTTAAGATATATTTATTCTAAAATAAAAATTATCTAAAATTAAATTGAACTAGAAATCCAGTATTTTATGTGGCAATACTATTCTTTTTAATTGACTATTTAATTAGCACATTTCCAACAGTTATTGCCTATCAATAAAAATTGATACTCTGAACTCTCCCCCCACAAAGCTTTGGCAACAGTTTTGATTGATTATTAGCATTGTTTTTATTTAAGCATAATATTTTGTTTAGTTATATAGAGCTTTGAATGTGTATGTTTATGTGCTAGAACATTTTGAGCTCTACTAAAATTATTCATTTTATTGTTTTATCTGATAGTATATTATGCACAATTCTATGTGGAAATTGAGTGACTGCTATTGAATTTAAAATAAGTTTTAAAATTTTAGACATGATATATTAAAGTTTCTAAAATCTGTTTTTAAATTTTATAACTTGCCTATTTATAATTGTAGAGAATTTGAAATTTAAACATTTCAATGATTTAAATGTTATTTTTTTGTTTTTCTGTGAATCATTTGGAAAGAGAGAAAGTACTCAAAAGTTAACATGCTATCAAAATCCATGACATACTTTCATGTGTATTATGAGCATATGTTTATTTGTTACTGAATTTATTACAATATGTGAATAAACTTAAGTTAAATGTATGTATGATATTACTTTGAATTTTCACTATAATCTCCAAATTTTAAACATAAATTTCTAAGATTCATTCTGTCTTCACTCCGTTACTTACGATAACTTTTTGTAAATGACAAATAAAATATGATTAGCTTCCATGAGCGGGCTAATTTCAATAGCTTATTGGAATGCTTTTCACATGTAATTAAGCATTAAAGCACCTCAGGGGTACAAATACTATCAAAAAATTATTCCTCTGGAAATAACAGGATATGAAATGTGTTTAAATTCCAGATGGTTATAACAAATAATGGAACACTAACCCAAAAGAAGCACCTTCTAATGGCTTTTTAAAAAGGAAAACATCTATCTTCTACATCTAAAATGACTCCATTTTAGAACATTTATTATGATATACTCACCCCTCTTGGATTTCTAAAAACTTTGCTCATCTCTTGTGTCTTATAACACATTGTTTTATTTCTACAATAACTTGTAGTAATCATACAGTATTGATTGCCTAGATTGCATTGTTTATTAGTATCCTGGTAACTGAAGTATATCATTAAAAGGATATTTTTTTAAATGAAACACCTGCATATTTTTTAGATGACTGTCTTAAATTTGTCCAAATTTGTGGCATATACAATTAAGGGGCTTATAATTTTTTGATAGATTTTAGCCATTTTAACTAGGAAAAAAACTGAAATTCCCACTGTTACTTTGAAGTACTGCATCATTATGACAAATTAACTTGTATAGTTAATGATCACTCTTTCTCATTATTGATAAAAGGATACCTTACCTTGTGAAATAATTTAATAAAGGAGTTGTTTTATTATACAAGTCCAGATGTGATCATTGAGTTTTTAGAGTTCTATAGGTGATAAAACTTTTTAACACAGCACCTATCATGAATAATATTCAAGCAATTTTCCACTTAATAATCTAAATGTAAAATAAATTTAATGTTCAATTGCAATGGAGAGGAGAAAAAATCACCGGAACAACTTTTAAAGCCATGTTTTTTAACTTATTGTAAATACCTGGATAATAGTGGCAGTATATTTTATTTAATGAATTAATGTTCTACTGTTAAGAACACTGAGCTGAGTGAATAATTTTTAACAATGTTTTATATATTTAAAAATTGTTTTATGACAACGTAAACCAGGAAGATCTGGTGTTTAAGACAGAAGACTTTCTAGTTACTGGAAGGATAACACATAGCAAGTCAGGCAGGCCCACACATTTTTGCTAAACATTCAAAAGAGGTAGGCTTTTTTAGAAAACCTTGACTATAAGAATATCTAAAATTAAAATTTTAGACTCAGGGAAATTGAGGCAGATGTCTTATTTTTGCACATTTAAAAATTATTTAACATTTAAAGGTATATAAAAGGATTGGAAGGAAATAGAACAATATATGCACATGAACATTTTTCTACTTCGAATTACTCCTTCTTATTTTTAAAATATACACTTTCACAAGAGAAGTTGGAGTATGTATGTGTCTGTCAGTGTGTGTGTTAGAGCAATTTTTAAAAGATGAAAAAATTTTATTTACTTTTTTTCCATCTGAAAGTACTTAGAAGGTTCTTATTGGCACAAGCATTTAGGGGACCAGATATTCAGTTTTGAACTAGTTGTCTTGTATTCTCACAACTAATATTCTTTAGAACAGAATACAGAATGTCACACTCGGCATTCCAAAAACTATCGAAAGTTCCAGAGATCTCCTGAGGCTATTTTATTAATCCATTTAATTAAATACTTATAAAAAAATAAACCTGAGGTATTTGCTGTTGCTCCATTCACTTAATTCTGTCCAGCAAATGACCCAAATTTAGTGGCTTCAAACAAAATACATTATCCCTCATGGCTCAGTGTTTTGACTGAGTTGGATCATTCTCAGTTGGTGTCTCCTATGAGTGTCCAGTCATAATAAAAGGCCTACTAAGCTAGTTGGCACTTATATTTTGGTTGTTGACTAGAAACTAAGCTGGGTTTATGGACCAGAGTTTCTGTACATGGCCTCAGCACATGAGAGTGAGCTATTATATTCTACTGTGAACTATTGTACAGCAACAAATTAAGATAACCTGGATGGAATGGACAAGATCCTAGAAACACAAATCTACCAAGACTAAATCACACAAAGATAGAAAATCTGAATAGATCTATAACTAGTAAGATGATTCAATCAGTATTCCAAAATCTCCTGACAAAGAAAAACTCTAGACCTGACAGCTTCACTGGTAAATTCTATCAAATATTTAAGTAAAACTAACACCAATCCTTCCCAAACTTTCAGAAAAATTAAAGAGAAGAGAAGACTCCCTAACTCATTACATGAGTCCAGAATTACCTTGATATCAAAGTCAGACAAAAACACTACAGGAAAAGAAAACTAGAGGCCAACGTCTTTCATAAACATTAATGTTAAAGTCCCCAAGAAAATACTAAAAAACAAAATTCAGCAGCATAGTAAAAGTATTATACACATGGTCAAATGGAATTTATTCTTGGAATCCAAGGATGGTTTGACATATAAAAACTGATCATTGTAATACACTGCATTAACAGAATGAAGGAATAAAACCTTCAATTGACAAAGAAAACTTATTTAACAAAATTCAAACAACAATGCTTTCATGATATAAACATTCAACTAACTAGAAATAGAAGGAAAAGCCTCAACATAGTAAAATCCACATTTAAAAAAACCCACAACAAACATCATACTCAATGGTGAAAAACTAAAAGTTTTTCCTCTGTGATCAGGAACAAGGCTAGGATGTCTGCTTTCACCATTTCTATTCAACATAGTCCTAAAAATTCTAACCAGGGCAATTGTGCAGAAAACTAAGAAATTAAAAAAAATAATAAAATAAATAAAAGTCATACAAATTTGAAAGGAAGATTAATCTCTGTTCACAGATGATGTAATCTTATATGTAGAAAGTTTTATACACACACACACACACACACACACACACACACACAAGCTCTTAGAACTAATAAACAAATTCAGCAAAGTAGCAGGATACAAATTCAACAAATAAAAATCAGTTGCATTTTATAGACTAAAAATTGACATTTCAAAAAAGAAACTTAGAAAACAATTCCTTTTATCATGGTAGAAAAAACAATACTTATGAATTAACTTAACCAAATAGGGGAAAGACTAGTATAATGAAAACTACAAAATATATCCAAAAGAGATTAAGGGAAACATAAGTAAATGGAAAGACATATCAAGTTCATGGATTAGAAGGTTTAATGTTGTTAGGATGCCAATATTAACCTAAGTGATCTACAGATTCAATCCATTTCTACCAAAATCCCAATGTCATTTTTTTTAGAAATAGAAAAACACAATCCTAGAATTCACATATAGTCCTAGAGGATACCTATAATTGCCAAAATAATATTGAAAAAGGAAAACAAATCTGGAGGATTCAGACTTCCTGATTTCAAAACTTGCTGCAAAACTACAGTAATCAAAATAATATAATACCGGCATAAAGACAGACATATAAGCCAATGGAATAGAACAGAGAGTTAAGGTACAAATCCTTTCATGTATAGTCAAATGATTTTCAAAAAAATGTGCCAAGATTATTCAATTGGGGAAAAAGTCTTTTTAATTAGCAGTGCTGAAAAAAACTGGATATCCTTATGCAAAAGAATGAAGTTAGACATTTACCTGACACCTTAGACAAAAGTGAATTCAAAACGGATACATGACATAAATGTAAGACCTAAAGCTATAAAATTCTTAGAAGAAAACAGGGCACAAGGTTTGTGACATTAGATTTAGCAATGATTTCTTGACCATGACACCAAAAACACAGGCAACAAAAGAAAAAATAGACAAATTGGGAATTCATGAAGTTTTTTAAACAATTGTGAATCAGAAGACACTATCAACAGAGCAAAAAAGTAACCCACAGAAACCATTGGCACAGAAATTATTTGCAAATCATATATCTGAAAAGGGATTAATATACAGAATATACAGAAAGCTCATAAAACTCAAAGACAAAAAAATTTAAACAACCTAATTAACAAAAGTGAAAAGGACTTGAATAAATTTCTCCAAAGAAAGGTATATAAATGGCCAATAAGCACATGATCAAAAAGTTTAATCATTTGGGATATGTAAATAAAAACTACATGAAATGCTACCTCACTGCCATGACAGTGGCTACTACCAAATATGAAAGCAAAAACAAAAAGCAGACATAACATGTGTTGGTAAGAATGTGGAGAAATTAGAACCTTGTGCAATGAAATATTAGTCTTAAAAAGGAAGGAAATTTTGACATATACTACAACATGAATGAACCTTAGGACATTTTGAAAAGTGAAATATACCAGTCATAAAAGGATACATGCTACATAATGTCGCTTACATGAGGCACTTACTTAGAGTAGTCAAAATAATAGAGACAGAGAGTAGAATGGTGGTTAACAGAAGCTAAGGTGAAGGAAAGTAAGGAGTTATTGTTTAATGAGTACTGAGTTTCAATTTTACAAGGTGAAAAGAGTTCTGTGGATAGATAATACTAATGGTTGACAACAATATGAATGTACTTAATGCCATTGAACTGTACAATTAAAAATGGTTAAGATAGCAAATTTTATGTTATTAGTATTTTACAACTATAAAAATTTGGAAAAAAGTGGAAAAAAAAGGACATCTAATATTTTCTATTTAGTTAAATATTTTTTATCATCTTCCCAGGTTCCCCTTTATGTCATTGAAAAGCTATAAATAATTGATGAGTAAATAAAATAAATAAATAATTGATGAGTAAATAAAAAAATGTATAAATGACTTTATATATACATATATATGTATTTTTTTATTTCAAGATGTTAAGGGGGTATAAATGTTTTAGGTTACATGGATCATTTTTGTAATGCCTCAGTCCTGGCTATAGGTGTGCCTGTCACCCAAATAGTTATCATAGTACCCATTTCGTTTGTTTAATCCTCTCCCCCACCCCCCAGTTGCTTTCCACTGAGTTTTACTTCCCTTTGTGTAAGTATGTGCTCATTAGTTAGTTCCAATTTAATAGCAAGTACATGTGGTGTTTGTTATTCCATTCTTATAATACTTCACTTAGGAGAATGGTCTCCAGCTCCATACAGATTGTCACAAAGGTATTATCTAATCTTTTTTATGGCTGAGTAGTACTCCATGGCATACAAATGACCAATTAAATCAATTCAGTTTATGTCTCTGGTTCTTTCATCTTATTTTTATGCACTTTACTAAAAAGAGCTTCATGTTTTCTCTCTTAAAGAATACCAGATGTTAATGAACCTGTGACAAATAAACTTGAATATGTTCACCTTGAGGTTATTATTTAAGTTATGCTTCTGTGTTAGAGCTAGGCATCTGCCAGGTACAGATGGGCTACAGTGAGCACAATGTAATGGGGACCAACAAAGCAAGATACATAATTCTGTTCCAATGAGGTTTTTGTTGACTTTACTGATTTGGACCAATCAGAACTGTGTGAATCTTTACTTTCCTACTATTAGTTTACTCCTGGAACCATTTTATTTCATCATTTTATCTTTCATTAATT